>SJXQ01002140.1:486513-665192 GCA_006408695.1 Aepyceros melampus | reverse complement strand
TTGTAATGTAATTGGTCTTAAATCTAACCTGAGCTTTGGAATTTTAAAAAGATCCCTGGCCACCTCCCCACACCGCCCCACAGGATTCTAATGCACAGACAAGTTTAGGAACCTTTGCTCTAGTGACTCTCAAGCTCTGATCAGTATGAGAATCATCAGAATCATCCATACAAAAGCCAGGTCCTATCCTACTTAGTTGGGTCTGGGCCTCTGTGGATCTCAAACTTTATTGCATGTGAAAATCATCTAGAGTACTTGTTCAGTGACCCATTTGGCATGTACTGCCCCAGAAATTCTGCTTCAGTAGGTCAGGGTGGGCTTAAATTTTGCATTTTTAATACGTTTATAGATGATGTCATTGCTGCTAATCTGGGGATCACAGGGAAAAGGAATATTCTCCCCAGGGACATTAGTCAATGTGTAGAGGCATTTTCTGTTGTCCCCGGGGGGAAGGGGAGGGAAGTGATGGGAGAGTGCTCTTGGCTTCTAGTGGGGAAGGGGAGGGAAGTGATGGGAGAGTGCTCTTGGCTTCTAGTGGGCAGACACCAGAAGTGGTACTAAACATCCTACAATGCACAGGAGAGGCCCCGGGGAAACAGTTCTCCAGTTCAAGTGTCAAGAGTGCCAAAGCTGAGAGACATTGCTCTAGTCTAAATTTTAGAGAGAAGTTTAGATCATTATAAACCAGGGAATTTGAACAAAGATTTGGATAAAAAAAAAAAATTGAGCACTCTTAAATTAGTATCCTCTTTAAAACTGAGAGATAGAGCAGCTTAGATATACTTAAAAATTGTAAAACGCTATGATTTCTTTTCAAAATGGAAGACTAACACACGGAAAGACCTTACTTCTTTGGCAAAATTTTTGCTGTAGTATGAATTATTATAGCATTTAGATGCCTTCCAAAGAGTTCCAGATCCTCTGAGTTTGCCTTGGAAATTTTCCATACAACAAACTGGACGTACCAAGGAAACCATTAAAGGATAATTATTCTTTTTATAAAAGTACTGAACATAGGACCTCATTAAAAAGTCAGTGTTCATAAAGCATTTTAAAAGGAAACCTTAATTATCTTGAAAAAGATCTATTATCTAAAGTGAAATCCATGAATATTTATCCAACATTGATTTCATTGTTTTATGTTTAAGGCATTTATTCAGTGGTAAAGATTTAGGAACTTTAAGAAAGTGAAAACTGGTCCTTAGTGGGTTGAAAGCTAAGATGTGTGTGTGTAGATCTCTGTGAGGTGAGGCAGTAAGTAAGAAGGGCCTTAGGGGTGGTGCTTTTGAGGACATCACTTGGGTAGAGAATGTTTTGTGGGAAAGGTGAATTCAGGACTGGACCCAAATCAGTCAGAACAAAATCTAGAAACTAGATAACTAGTACAGAGATTATGAATGTGCTAAGTTGCTTTGGTTGTGTCAGACTTTGCGTCCCTATGGACTGTAGCGTGCCTGGCTCTTCTGTCCATGGGATTGCCCAGGCAAGAATACTAGACTGGGCTGCTATCTCCTTCTGCAGGGGATCTTCCCAGCCCAGGGATTGAAGCCCCTGTCTCATGTCTCTTGCATTGGCAGGTGGCTTCTTTACCACCAGGACTTCCCTGGTGGTTCAGAGGTTAAAGCATCTGCCTCCAATGTGGGAGACCTGGGTTCGATCCCTGGGTCGGGAAGATCCCCTGGAGAAGGAAACGGCAACCCACTCCAATATTCTTGCTTGGAGAATCTCATGGACTGAGGAGCCTGGTAGGCTGCAGTCCATGGGGTCACAAAGAGTCGGACACCACTGAGTGACTTTACTTACTTACTTCTTTACCACTAGCACCATCTGGGAGCCTGGAGGTTATGAATGGTTGAGGCAAAGCACTGGTTGTCCCCAGCAGGGAGCAGATGGCCACAGGGGAGTATCTACCCTGCCCAGCAGCTCAAGCAGTACACCAGGAGCTGGTCCTAGGATACGGCCCCACTGAGCTCTGTAAGTGAGAGTGTGTGGGTGAGTGACTGTGTGCATAATTCTGGGGATCTGGGAAGATTCTGACACCTTACTGTGAACTGTAATCCACATCTCTGCCAAGACTCAGTGGCAAGACCCTGAGGGATGCAACCAGGGTAAAGTTGCATCACCCATCTCTACTGGGCAAACCCAATCATCTGCAATTTAGAAGTAAAACACAAGTTTGGGGACTGGGCCAAAATTTCAGAACAAATTATAATTAGGCAAAATGTTGGTAACCTTCTCCCACCATCCACTTAATGCATCTTCCTCTCTGACAGTGTGCCTTTTAAGGTTGTGCTCCACTATTTAAGTGTCATCATAAGTCTATCTTAGTGACAGTAAGCACCAGCGAAGGCTAATATTTCCCCATGAATTTTTTTTCTACGCCATCTCTCTATTTAGCTCTTTTCCAGCTATTTGCAGTCTTTCAGATACCGTGTGGATGAGGAAACACTAGTTCTAATAACCTCTGATTCCCATTGAAATGGGAATTTCCCATTGAAATTTCACAGTTAAGTGAAATCTATTGGCAAAATTGTGTATTTGTCCAAAGTGAGCAAGGCAGATATTTACCTCCTGTCCATAAAAGCTGTATGATTGTCAGCATTCAAATAAAAGCTCAGCTCTTTCCTTTTGTTAGGACACATGTTTTACATCTATTGATTATTTCAAGATGATAGTATGAGTAAATGCCTGTATACTTCCAATAAGGTGAGACAGTTTAGAGAACTATTCTTTGTTGTCATATTAGTGCTTTACAATAGAATTTGCAGCAAAAGGCTCCTGCTGGATTTTATTCTTGTTTTCTCCAGGACTAAAAAAATTAAATAAATCTGTGTCTTTGAAACCTGCTAGCAGGGTCTGATTCTCATTTGAATTATGGACTCTCAGAAGCATTTGGTTGTTTTAAAACCGGCAAAGGACTTAAGCCAGTCACCTGGAAATTAATAAATACACCTCTGTATTTCTCCATGACTCTGTGAGAACTGGCCTTTATTTTACCCTCTTAGAAGCAGACAAGCCCTTCTGCCTTGCTCTTTGGATTCAAGATGATGCCACAAATAGAGGTTTTCACTATGCATACCAATGAAGCACAAAGAGCATTTTACCCACCAGTCCTCCCACCAGTGCTTAGTGAGCAGGACTCAGCTCCAGGCAGATAGAAAGGAGAATTAGAATGGAGCATTCACTGGGAGAAATAGACACACTTGCCAAGGCATTTGACAAAATCATGATTGACTTTCTTCTCTGGAAGGAATTTGGGTCATTTGGAAATAATCAGTAAGGCACAGAGTTCTAGAAACCAAGGGCCGAAGACCAAAGGGCCTTTCTACTACCTGTTTATTCTCTGTTCAGAATAACATTGACCAGCTTTTCAGGGATCCCCATTTGGACTTAGCTCTCTCTGGACGGTTTCCTTTCTTTCAAATATACAAGCAGTTGGACTTGGAGTTTTGAAATGTGAGGAAGGAAGAGGCACTGTAATAATTCCCTAGGGTAGAAATGCAAGGCCAAGGGAATGGTCACAATGATACCTCATTCAGCTGGATTCCCTGGAAGGTACCCTGCTACACACTGACAGGTGACATGATTTTTAGGTAGAAGTAACCCTTCCAGGAATTTTAGCAGCATTACGTGCCCGTTTGCTGCATCACGCATGAATTTTCCTGTGGGAAAGATGCCAAATACTTTGTGCGTGACTTTCTAAATAGATGATAGCCACAACTGCTAAACCTAGTGTTTTACATGACAGATGAAAAAGAGCCCATAATTGTTTGGTGAGTGCCAGGAGATATGTTTAGGGTCTTTATAGGGCCACTGAACAGTCATCTGAAACAATCCCCCTCATAACACCTTTGTTCAAAGGGCTTTGCACCCCGGCTCTGCTTGCATGACCCAAATCAGTAGCTAGATGTTTAGTATTTAGGACAGACACACAGCCTAAACCATGGACAGCATACCTCAGAAAAAAGTCAAACTTTAGTGATTTCTATTTTAGTGCGTACACACTCCCAGTTGAAAGGGCTTATCCTAAATCCTCCTGTTGATACCAGCAAAATGTGGGCAAAATTTTAAAAGAAAGAATCCTAGTGAAAATACTTAGAGCACGTAGACTCATGCCCACAGATAGTTTTTAGATGGCTTTCATGTAAATCTAGGGATTCATAGTAAACAGAACAGCCAAAATACAAAGGTTTAAGCATGAAGAGCCACAAACAAAAGCGTTTTTATTTTTTAAACTAAAGATTAGTTCTATATATATACACATAATTAATTAAAATAGCTAACTATTCAAATGTTTTTTTTATGGCAAGCCTCTGAAAAAATAACTCAAAAATCAGTTTAAAGCGATTATAATTTCTATTAGTAGCATGTTATTAGTTACTAAGCCATTGAGTTAGTTGAAGTGTCTGGAACTGTGCATTTTTGAAATGTTATTTGATCGTGTTTGTGATAAAGCAACTGCCTGCAATATGTGAGACCTGGGTTCGATCCCTGGGTCGAGAAGACACCCTGGAGAAGGAAATGGCAATCCACTCCAGCACTCTTGCCTGGAAAATCCCATGGACAGAAGAGCCTGGTAGGCTATACAGTCCATGAGGTTGCGAAGAGTCCGACACGACTGAGTGACTTCACTTTCACTTTCACTTTCAGGAAACACAGCTTTTACTTTAGTAAAAAATATTCATTCGTTTCTTAAAGTATGACTATGGTAAGGCTTATGCCTGGAGACAGTGAGCTGACATAAACCTGTCCTGCTTTCCCGTAGACAGCTATACCCCCACCCCATACTGGTTACGCTACATATATCCTTGAAGTCTTGTTTTTCTGCAGATATAAAGTAAGATTTTCTTCCTTGTCCTCGTACATCCTACTTATAAAATGTAAAAAACAAACTCCTTCTAATTAGCAGACTGCCTGGGTCAAGTATGAGCTATGTGTTCAGAGCATGGAGGAATTATTTCCCCTACTTCCTAGTACCCAAACAAAGCATATTTGCAGATTCTGATATCCATGATGAAGCTACAAATAGGGTTGTGATAGTCTGTGTGTCCAGGTATGTATCCCATTTTTGAATTCTTAGAATCAATTAAGTATACTAGAATGAACACATTGTTTTTGTATAGCAGTCACCAAAAGGCATCATGTGTGGCTAGAGTATTGGGAAAGTCAGGGTTTGTTTTGTACCTTGTCAGTTACCAAAGTTTCACTCAGTTCCGTAGAGTATTTGTCATCAGTCCCACGGATGGAGGAGCCTGGTGGGCTGCAGTCCATGGGGTCGCTAAGAGTCAGACACGACTGAGCGACTTCACTTTCACTTTTCACTTTCATGCATTGGAGAAGGAAATGGCAACCCACTCCAGTGTTCTTGCCTGGGGAATCCCAGGGACCGGGGAGCCTGGTGGGCTGCCGTCTATGGGGTCGCACAGAGTTGGACATGACTGAAGCGACTTAGCAGCAGCAGCAGTAGCAGTAAATATTGAGGCTTTGTCCTAGACTTGAACAGTGAGGGAAACCCATGTTATAAGGGAATTTACATGATGAAGTAAATTCCTAAGAGGTTGTGTAGAAAGATCATTCAATCTCCTGTTGAAAATATATCTATGTTTGGAGAATGGGCAGATATTCTGATTTTTGATTTTTGTCTCAGACATAACCCTGTCACAGACGTTTCCCAAAGTGTACTAGTTAAATTCATTTTGTTCCGAAAAATTACAGGCATATATAAAGCCAGTATATCTTTAAATACATACACACATATATATATATATATAACTTTTATTGACAAGTTCAGAAGTGTAAGACATATGACAGAAGTTTACAATTACATAGCTGATTCCACAGTGCTGCAACTGCATTGCCCTATTGTGATTTCACTCTTGAGTCCTGTTGACACTTGCCACCAATTCTGTTTTTCTTAAGTCCCATGGGTTTGGCTTAGAAGGTCGTCCTAACTCAGTCTTCAGGGATCATTCAAATTGCATTATTAAAGAAGATGAAAATAATTCAGTACCATAAACTTCTTTAGAGATACTCATCCAATGAATTAAGTATAAATATCTATTCAGTAGTGTGTGTGAAGTGTGAAAGTCGCTCAGGCGTGTTCGACTCTTTGCGACCCCATGGACTATACAGTCTATGGAATTCTTCAGGTCACAATACTGGAGTGGGTAGCCTTTCCCTTCTCCAGGGGATCTTCCCAACCCAGGGATTGAACCCAAGTCTCCCGTATTGCAGGCAGATTCTTTACCAGTTGAGACACCAGGGAAGATCAAGAATACTGGAGTGGGTAGCCTATCCCTTCCTCCTGTAGATCTTCCCAACCAGTAATCAAACCGGAGTATCCTGCATTGCAGGTGGATTCCCTACCAACTGAGCTATCAGGGAAGCCATTCAGTGGAGTATATTGCAAAAAAAAAAAAACGTTAAAGGAGATTTTAAAATGGCAAATTCTCTTACTGTCCTTCATTAGGATATGAAAGAACTAATGCATATATGAAGAGAAATAGCTGTCAGGCTTGTAAAAACAATTTTTTTCTCAATCTCATGTCCATTGAGTTGGTGATGTCAGCAAACCATCCCATCCTCTGTCATCCCCTCTCCTGCACTCAATCTTTTCCAGCATCACGGTCTTTTCTAATGAGCAGGCTCTTCGTATCAGGTGGCCAAAGTATTGAAGCTTCAGCATCAGTCCTTCCAATGAATATTCAGTGTTGATTTCCTTTAGATTCGCTGGTTTGATCTCCTTGCAGTCCAAGCGACTCTCAAGAGTCATTTCCAACACCACAGTTCAAAAGTGTCAATTCTTCGGTGCTCAGCCTTTTTTGTGATCCATCTCTTACATCCATACATAACTACTGGAAAAACCAAAGCTTTGACTAGATGGACCTTTGTTGGCAAAGTGATGTCTCCTCTTTTTAATATGCTGTCTAGGTTTGTCATTGCTTTCTTCCAAGGAGCAAGCATCTTTCAGTTTCACAGCTGCAGTGACCATCTGCAGTGATTTTGGAGCCCAAGAAAACAAAGTCTCTCACTGTTTCCATTGTTTCTCCATCTATTTGCCATGAAGTGATGGGACTGGATGCCATGATCTTAGTTTTCAGAATGTTGAGCCAGCTTTCTTACTGTCCATTTTTGTCTCCATCAAGAAGCTCTTTAGTTCCTCTTCACTTTCTGCCATAAGGGTGGTGTCATTTGCATATCTGAGGCTATTGATATTTCTCCCGGCAATCTTGATTCCAGCTTGTGCTTCATCCAGCCTGGCATTTCTCATGATGTACTCTGTATATAAGTTAAATAAGCAGGGTGACAATATACAACCTTGACATACTCCTTTCCCAAATGTGAACCAGTCCATTGTTCCATGCCGGTTCTACCTTTTCCTTCTTTACTTGCATACAGGTTTCTCAGGAGGCAGTTAAGGTGGTCTGGTATTCCCATCTCTTTAAGAATTTTCCACAGTTTGTATGATCCACACAGTCAAAGGCTTTAGCACAATCAATGAAGCAGAAGTAGATGCTTTTCTGGAACTCTCTTGCTTTTTCTATGATTCAGTGGCTGTTGGCAATTTGATATCTGGTTCCCCTGACTTTTCTAAATCCAGCTTGAATATCTCAAAGTTCTCTGTTCACATACTGTTGAATACTGGCTTGGAGAATTTTGGTATTGCTTTTCTAACATGTGAAATGAGAATAGTTATGCAGTAGTTTGAAGAATCTTTGGCATTACCCTTCTTTGGGACTGGAATGAAAATTGACCTTTTCCAGTCCTGTGGCCACTGCTGAGTTTTCCAAATTTGCTGGCATATTGAGTGCAGCACTTTCATGGCATCATCTTTTAGGATTTATAATAGATCGATTGGAATTCTATTGCCTCCACTAGCTTTGTTCATAGTGATGCTTCTGGACTCCAAGATGTCTGACTCTGGGTGAGTGATCATACTCTCATGGATATCAGGGTCATTAGGATTTTTTATATAGTTCTTTTGTGTATTCTTGCCACCTCTTCTTAATCACTTCTGCTTCTATTAGGTCCATTCCTTTTTTGTCCATTGTGCCACCTTTGTATGGAATGTTCCCTTGGTATCTTTAATTTTCTTGAAGAGATCTCTAGTTTATTGTTTTCTAGATCTCCATTCTATTGTTTACCTGTATTTCTTTGCATTGATCACTTAGGAAGGCTTTCTTATCTCTCCTTGCTATTCTTTGGAACTCTGCATTCAGATGGGTGATATCTTTTCTTTTCTCCTTGGCCTTTAGCTTCTCTTTCTTTCTTGGCTATTTGTAAGTCCTCCTCAGACAACCATTTAGCCTTTTTGTGTTTCTTTTTCTTGGGGATGGTTTTGATGACTGCCTGCTGTGTAATGTTACAAACCTCCATCCATAGTTCTTCAGGCACTCTGTCTATCAGATGGAATCCCTTGAATCTATTTGTCACTTCTGTAGAATTATAATGGATTTGATTTACATCATACCTGAATGGTCTAGTGGTTTTCCCTAATTTCTTCAATTTAAGTCTGAATGTTGCAATAAGGAGTTCATGATCTGAGCCACAATCAGCTTCTGGTTTTGTTTTTGCTGACTGTATTGAGCTTCTCCAACTTTGGCTGCAAAGGGTATAATCAACCTGATTTCAGTATTGACCATCTGCTGATGCCCATGTATAGTGTTGTCTCTTGTGTTGTTGGAAGACGGTGTTTGCTATGACCAGTGCGTTCTTTTGGCAAAACTGTTAGCCTTTACCCTGCTTCATTCTGTACTCCAAGGACAAACTTGCCTGTTACTCCAGCTCTCTCTTGAATTCCTACTTTTGCATTCCAGTCCCCTGTGATGAAAAGGAGATCTTTTTTTGGTGTTAGTTCTAGAAGGTCTTATAGGTCTTCATAGAACTGTCAACTTCAGCTTGTTTGGCATTAGTGGTTGGGGCATAGACTTGGATTACATTCTGTCATTTTTGAAATTGCACCCAAGTACTGCATTTTGGACTCTTCTTTGACTATGAGGGCTACTCTATTTTTTCTAAGGGATTCTTACCATCATACATCAACTAAATAAAGACACTGAAAGATAGAGAGTAAAAGGATGAGAAAATATACAGATATTAACCAAAGCAAAGTTGAACAGAGCTAAATGAAGGCAAACACAACAGACTTTAAGACCGAAGCAATATTCAAAATAGAGTCACAATTATATACAATTCCAAATCCACCAAGAGAATATATGTAATTCTGAAATTGTACATAACTAAAACATAGCTTTAAATATAAATTACAAGGATAGGTAAATCTACCATCACAGTTAAAGATATATCACATCTATTTCTCATTTAAATGTTTTTTTCTCTGTAATCACCTTCTGTGTTTTTTCAGTCTTCTAACTATATTGAGGATTTCAACGGCTAAGTCAATGGTCTCTCTTGATAAATGTCACATTTGACTTGAAAATATGTGGGTTATTTTCGAATATCTTTTGATATTCATTTCTAACATAATTCCACAATGATAAGAGAACAAAGTCTGTATGCTTCCAATACCTTAGATTATGAAATTTGTGTCCCTTGTTTTGTGGCCCTAGATATATTCCACTGTTCCTAGTTTATAGTCTATGGGAACTTGAATAGAATTTGTATCTTACTGTTATATGAAAATTGTATAAATCTTAGTTATGTTGACTAGATTCATAGTGCTTTTTGGGTCTGCTATATCCTTATACTATTCTGTATTTTCATTCTATTAATTTTTGATAGTTTGGTATTTAACCTCCAACTAAAAATCTTAATTTGTCTATTTAAAAAATATAATATATAGTGGGACTATATGTAACCTTGCTTTGTAGTTTCCAAGTCTCCTATAAATGTTATCCTACTTCTAATAATTTAAAAAATAAAAACAGAAGAGAAAAATGCCAGAGAAAAACAAATATTCTATATTATCATTTATATATGGAATCTAAAGAATAAACAAATGAATGAATATAACAAAACAAAATAAAGATATATCAGTTTCAGTAACTGATTTAAAAGTAGGCCAAGAAATCACTAAGGATGAGAATTTGTACCCAATTAAAAGGCTTGAACTAATGTGCATATATCAGATTCTGAGCTCACTATTAGAATATGTTTTCAAGCACACATGGAACGTTCTTTTGAAATACATTATGATCTGGACATAAAGCAACTCCTTAATTTCAAAAACCTGTATTATACATGTGCTACTCTCTGACCTCAAGAAAATTAAGTTAGATAATAACTACCAAAAGGGGAATTTTTAAAACTTATGTTTAAATTCATGTGTTCTAGTTATCTATGGGTAAAAGAAACCATACAGAAATTTAAAATTCTTAGAGCCAAATATGAATGAAAAACTATATATAAAAATTTCCAAGATGCAATGAGCATGCTCATATTAAAAGAATATATTATATTTTTATTTTTTAAAGTCTGAAAGTGAAAAGGATAAAGGGTGCTATAACTATACTGCAGAATCAAGCAGAAGTTATTTTGAAGTGTACAAAGCTAAATTTCAAGCAGATGTAATGTTTCAAAATCTAGAATGATAGAAAATATTAAAACTGACTCATGAAGAATTAGTTGGCCCATACCCACTTTCTTGCATTGGAGAAGGAAATGGCAACCCACTCCAGTGTTCTTGCCTGGAGAATCTCAGAGATGGGGGAGCCTGGTGGGCTGCTGTCTATGGGGTCACACAGAGTCAGACACGACTGAAGCGACTTAGCAGCAGCAGCAGCAACATAGTACATGACTTTATCAGCCAGGGTTCATTCAGGGAAAAAAATAAAATTAATATAGGAACTGTGTAAAGAGACTTGAGGAAAACTGAGGTAACAGAGATAGTAACCATAAGCATTATCTATTACTTATAAGCTGTTGGGGGAAAAGGAAGAGGTGATTGCTCTTGGAATCTAGCAGCTTGGAAAAGGGGCTTTACAGAGCTGGGACCCAGATCTCTGATTAGAGGGTGCTGATGTTCAGGAGTTCATAAGAAGCCCGCCTGTAGGTCTGGAAGTCAAACCACTGAAAAGGAAGCACTGGCCATCTGCCATCTCTAGAAACAGTGATGGTTATGAGACTATAGAGAAAACTGGAAATTGGAAAAAAAAAAAAAAAAGTCACTGCCAAAATGAAGAAACATTGTTGTGTTGTTTCTTCAGCTACATAGGAGTGTAGCTGGTCTACAATATTGTGTTAGTTTCAGGTGTAAACATAGTGATTCAGTTATACGTATGCATACATTCATTCTCTTTCAGATTCTTTTCCCACATAGGTTATTACAGAATATTGAGCAGAGTTCCCCATGCTGTAGAGTAGGTCTCTGTTGGTTATCCAGTTTATATATAGTACTGTATGTCTTCCCTGGTGGCTCAGAGGTTAAAGCGCCTACCTCCAATGCGGGAGACCTGGGTTCGATCCCTGGGTCGGGAAGATCCCCTGGAGAGGGAAATGGCAACCCACTCCAGTATTCTTGCTTGGAGAATCTCATGGACTGAGGAGCCTGGTGGGCTGCAGTCCATGGGGTCACAAAGAGTCGGACATGACTGAGTGACTTTACTTACTTACTTATGTATATTAATGCCAAACTCCTAAGTTATCCCTCTCTTACCCTCTGGTTATATTTCTCCTTTGCTAACCATAAGTTTGTTTTGAAATCTATGAATCTATTTCTGTTTTGTAAATAAGTATCATATCATTTTAAAAATTATATTCCACATGAGAGTGATATTATTTGCTATTTGCCTTTTTCTGTCTGACCTACTTCACTTAGTATGGTCATCTCTAGGTCTATCCACGTTGTCGCAAATGGCATTATTTCATTTTTGTGGCCGAGTAATATTCCATTGTGTATATGTGTCTCATCTTCTTTATCCAGTCCTCTGTTTCTGGACACTTATGTTGCTTCCTTGGTTTAGCTATTGTAAATGACCATTGTGGTACATGTATCTTTTTTCATTATGGCTTATGATTTTCCCTGCTTATGGACTTCCCTGGTGGCTCAGATGGTAAAGAATCTGCCTGCAATTCAGGAGGGACCCAAGTTCAACTTTTGGTTAGGAAGATCGGCTAAAGAGAGTGGCTACCCACTCCAATATTCTTGCCTGGAGAATTCCATGGACAGAGGAGCCTGACTGGGTACAGTACATGGGATTGCAAAGAGTTGGACATGACTAAGTGACTAACACTTTCACTTCACTTTTTCCCTGGTTATATACCCAGGAGGGAGATTACTGGACCATATGCTAACTCTGTTTTTAGTTTTTTAAGGACCCTCCATACTGTTCTCCATAGTGGTTATACCAATTTACACTCCCACCAATACTGTAGGAGGGTTCCCTTTTCTCTTACCCCCTCCAGAATTTATTATTTGTAGACTTTTAGATAATGGCCTTTCTGACTGGTATATGGTGATACCTCTCTGTAGTTTTGATTTGTATTTCATTGATAATTAGTGATCTTGAGCATCTTTTCATGTGTGAGATCAGTCACTGTTGATCGCAGAGAAGATAATCCAATAGCCTTGGGTATTTGGGCTGCTGCTGCTGCTGCTGCTGCTGCTAAGTCACTTCAGTCGTGTCTGACTCTGTGCGACCCCATAGACGGCAGCCCACCAGGCTCCCCCGTCCCTGGGATTCTCCAGGCAAGAACACTGGAGTGGGTTGCCATTTCCTTCTCCAGTGCATGAAAGTGAAAAGTGAAAGTGAAGTTGCTCAGTTGTGTCTGACTCTTAGCAACCCCATGGACTACAGCCTACCAGGATCCCCCATCCCTGGGATTTTCCAGGCGAGTGCTGGAGTGGGGTGCCATTGCCTTAGAGAAGAAGAAAATCTGAAAGTAAATGAGCTAAACATACAACTTTAAGCAATTAGAAAAGCAGAAGAACTTGAAAGCAATTAAATATAAAGATAAAAGTGAATGAAAAAGAAAATAAAGATTCAATAGGCAGAATGAACAAAGCCAAAATATATTTCTTCAGAAAGACTAAGAAAACTAGCAAATGAAAAAACTGAAAAAGTCACAGATAAATAATTTGAGGAAAGGGAAATATACAAATACTACAGCAATCAGAGGTATTATAAATAACTATATGCCCAAAACTTTTGAAATATGTGAAATGGTCAAATTACTAAAGCAAATTCAATAAGTAGGAACTAGTCTATAGCCATTGAAGAAATTAGATTTATCATTTTTTCCCCTCATAGAACAAACATAAGGCTCAGGTGGTTCTATAGGACAATTCTAATTCTTTCAAGGAAAAGAGTATTCATATTTTCCATAAACTCTTTGAAAGATTGTGAAAAGAAGTAATCCACTCTGGTTTTATGAGTTATAACTTAATACCAAAACACAAGGAGAAAAAGAAAAGATATAGCTCAAACAACAAATTCATCAGTATGTACAAAAGGAGAATATATATTCAGTAGTAAATGCTAAAAGTGTTCACTTTAAGGAACAATATAAGCATACTCACTATCATAGGTATTGAACATTGTACTGTAGGTCTTAAGGATAAAATAATAGAAAAGTAATAGAAGGGGAGAAAATGTCATCTATAGATGATACGGTCATCTCCGTAGACAACACAAGGAGGGATATACAATTAACTGAAATTATCATGGAAATTTGTCAAGGTAGAAATTACATAAGATTCAGTTCAGTTCAGCTGCTCAGTCACGGACTGCAGCATGCCAGGCTTCCCTGCCCATCACCAACTCCCAGAGCCTACTCAAACTCATGTCCATCACATTGGTGATGCCATCCAACCATCATAAGGTTTAGACACAAGAAACAATTGTATTTCTATATACCAGCAACAAACAGAAAATTCAATTTTTTTTAGATACTATTTATACAAGCAACTGAAAATAGATGGTATTTTGAAATACACATAGCAAAAAAGCACACCTTCTATAGGGAAAAGGGGCTTCCCTGGTGGCTCAGAGGTTAAAGCGTCTGCCTGCAGTGCGGGAGACCCAGGTTCGATCCCTGGGTTGGGAAGATCCTCTGGAGAAGGAAATGGCAACTCACTCCAGTACTCTTGCCTGGAAAATTCCATGGACTGAGGAGCCTGGTGGGCTATAGTCCATGGGGTCGCAAAGAGTCGGACACGACTAAGCGACTTCACCTTCACCTTCACCTTCTATAGGGAAAATAATAAAACTGAATCAAAAGACATTTTAAAAGTTCTCAATAAATGGATATACATGTTATGTTCATCTGTTGGAAGAGTTAATATTGTAAAAATATGTGTTTCCTCAAATTATACCTATTTACTGGAATTACAGATTTTTAAAAATGATTTAGGAGATCCAACCAGTCCATTCTATAGGAGATCAGTCCTGGGTGTTCTTTGGAAGGAANGTTAATGAGACAAATGACATAAAGTTGTCATTTGGTGAAACTTCAATGCCAAAACCTGCTCCTCCCTTCCACTGGCTTTTTTCCTAGCAGGTTATCATATACTCTTTTAAACAGTTCTCTCTTATGCAACTATTTAGTTTTAAAACACCCTCCAAGGTATTCTCTAAAAGTCCTCCATTAAAAAATCATTACAAATGGCCCTGCTTACAAATGACTTTACCAGCTGAGAGATTCTCATGTTAAAGTAAAAGGCACTCAAGGAATTATCATAAATAAGTGGTTAGTTAGCTCCTTGTTGAATCTTTTGTTTTCAGTCCATACAGAGGAGACTTCTACAACTTGAACTGTCTTCTATTTACCATACTTAAACGGAGCACATGCTTAAAATAACAAAGAAACATCTAAGTTATGTCAATATATCCCTACACTGACCATGATTATGCTTGATATATTTGTACCAGTCCTACCTGGGGCCCCCAAATGTAGTCAAGTGCAAAAGTTTGGTGATGTTTCCACCAGAGGGCATTCATCTCATTGAAAACAAGTATTTTTCAACTGTTTGCCTAAATTCAGGATACAAGGTAAAGAATGTTAGTTATACTGAAATGGCTAAAGCACACAATTTGTTTATGAATCTAAACATTCACACTTTCAATAGGAGGCAAAAAGGCTGAGTCTTCTAGTGTGGGCTGTTCTTGAATCACAGGCTTTCTATATATGGAAAGATGTACTATGAGTATGGGAAAGTTTTTCTTATATTCTAAGAGGTAAGATACATTAGAGAATATTATAAACTTAACAAATGTGTCAACAAAACATGCATGTCAAGAGCAACTCAATGACTGATTTTAGGAGATATCATTAATTATAGATTAATTTGAGGAGCTCTAGCTGTTACTCTCTTAAAATTCTTCCACATCCTAAAAGTATTAAAAGACCCCCACAAAAGCAAAGATTATTATTTTTTAAAAATGCCTGCTTCTCAAGCATTGTATCATCTTTTCTTCTGACTGGACAACACAGTTACTTTGCACATGTAGGCTTGGACACTGGAAGACAGACACAGGGCTGGCCTTCTTTGGAAAAGCCATGAAAAGAGGAAGAAAGAACAATAGCGTATACAAAGATCACACATCTATCATTTTATACTCTGAATCCTTAGAGTCCTCTACAAAAAGTAAAATCCGCGTAGAGCCATAACAAACATCGTCCAGAAGGACTCACATACTGAATTCCTGAGAGAATCCATATCATCACCATTCCTTTCTGATGCTGTTCTTGACAAGCAAACATCAGTCATATTCCTGAAATTACCACACACAACCTAGAAAACTTCCCACTTTTTCTTTACAGAACAGAAAAATATTCCAGGTATCATACTTTACATTTCTACCTATTAATCATGTGATATACTAACTTTTAAATGATAAATCAACTGTCGGTAAAGACTATTAATCAATGAAATCTAGCACCACCCCTGACCCTGATGGCACTTTTGAACATATCTCACTCTCTTTCTAAACAGTCTTCAATTTTGTATAGAAAGCAGACGCATCCACAGTAGGGCCCACAGATGCTTAAGGTAAAGTTGCAACAGAGCATTGGGCCTTGATATTCCTTTCAACTAGAACTGCCTTCTGTCTGCATCTCACTGCTCATGCACCCACCAAAAGAAGTTAAATCAGCAGCCTGTTAAAAAATATTAATATGTAGCGTATTGTTATTTTATTAACTATACTGCTGGTTTGTTCTCATAAGGCAAGAGTCAGCAAAATTTTCTGTCAAGGACCAGATAGCAAATATTTTAGGCTTTGGAGGCTACACAGTTTCAGTCATAACTATTCAATTCTGACTCTGCAGCATAAAAACAGTCAATGACAAACTATAAAAGAATGGGTAGGGCTTTGTGCCAATAAAACTTTATTTACAAGAACAAACAATGGGCCAGATTCGATCTATAGACCTTAGTTCAACAATTGTGTCTTGAGGGGATACTGCTGCTGCTAAGTTACATCAGTCATGTCTGACTCCATGCAACCCCATAGACAGCAGCCCACCAGGATCCCCTCTCCCTGGGACTCTCTGGGCAAGAATACTGGAGTGGGTTGCCATTTCCTTTTTCAATGCATGCACGTTTGCTAAGTCACTTCAGTCGTGTCTGACTCTGTGCGACCCCACGGACAGCAGCCCACCAGGCTCCTCTGTCCACAGGATTCTCTAGGCAAGAATACTGGAGTGAGTTGCCATTTCCTTTTCCACTTGAGAGGATAGCTCAAATATTTTTTCTTCTGTACAGATGGAACTCTGATATGCACCACAGCCCAGAGGGTCCCTAATGGCAAGCATACTAATCATAACCAGATTTTCAAAGAAAAAAAAATAACATACAGTCCCCTCTATAGTGACTTATTTTCTATTTGCAAAATCTACCTGCTAGGGTTCTTCTCTGACCCACTAGTATGTAGGTTGTTAATGCTGGTGGTCATGGCCATTTGGTCATTGACATATACACACTGTTGATACTACATATAAAATAGATGGGGCTTCCTTGGTGGCCCAGATGGTAAAGGAGCTGCCTAAAATGCAGGAGACCCAGATCCAATCTCTGGGCCAGGAAGGTCCCCTGGAGAAGGGAATGGCTACCCACTTCAGTATTCTTGCCTGGAGAATTCCATAAACAGGGGAGCCTGGAGGTCTACATTCATCCATGGGGTCACAAAGAGCCACACGTGATTTGAGTGACTAACATTTTCACTTTTACTTTTCATAAAATAGGTAACTAATGAGAACCTAATGTATAACACAAGAACCCTACTCAATGCTCTGCGGTGACCTAAATGGGAAGGAAATTCAAAAAAGAGGGGATACATGTGTATGTATGGCTGATTCACTTTGCTTTACAGCAGAAACTAATACAACATCGTAAAGCAATTATACTCCAATAAAGTTTAAAAAAAAAAAAAAACAAGCTAATAAAAAAGAATTGTCCTGATTTCTTCTTGGTGCCTCTGCTGTTTGCTTGTCTCAACGATGGATAGAAACAGAGCAGGAGGTTTCACCAGAAAAAAGTCCTATGTGGCATTAAGATTTCAGATGCAACACACTGTGAAAAGTTCCTCAGACTTACACACTCTTCTCCTATCTAACTAAACACCTCACCTCCGTTTTTCTGAAGAACAAATAAGTCACCAGCACCCTGCATGAAAAAGCTCATCACTACTGAGACATCCCCTTGACAGGGGCAAAAGAATGCATAGCAGACATTTGGGCTGGCACAGCACACCCTTCTCAGACAATCCTCCCCCCTAGCAGACCAAGTGGGGAAGATAATTTGTCTCAGTATGTCTAGACAAAAATCTGGGACAGTTAATACAAAACCCTCTTTTTAAAAATCAACTTCTATTTTTGCTTTCCTCAACAAAGGCAAGATGGAGGAGGTAGTTGGAAACTGACATCTTGAACATGGAAGTTGAACTGTCTTACAGTTTGGCCTGACCTTAAGCAATAAATCTATGTATTCCATCTTTTCACTTGTTAATGCATTTGCTTTATGCTGGAAGACAAACCTCCTTGGAAATGGGTGCATGATATTATTAGAAAACAAAACTTGTAAAGGAAGCTCCAAATCAGTGTTACCAGGTTTCCAATGGAGTTGATGTAGACCCATCAGAATGTGCATCTATGTTTGGTGGGCTTTTTTATTACTATTATTCATTAATATTTTTATTCTTGTCCGTGTGCCCAAAGACCTTGGCAAGATGAACATTTTATAAATCTGATAAATAATTGAAGCCTCCCAATCAATACCACCCAAGGGAGAGGGAAGGCGGCACTCAAGTCTGCATTAACTTCAAGGTCCTCTCTTCTAGTAAATGCTGAGGGAAGAAGAGACAGTTCTGGGCAAAGCCAGAGGCCAGGAAAAGCTCATCTCATTGGGGTGGGCTCAGTAAACAAGCCAGCTCCTTCTACTTGTTCCTCCATGGCTTGGGGGAGAGAGAAGGCAGAGAAGAGCAAGTCAGTCCACTATGTCAGGCTCATATGATGGGTACAGACAGGCTAAAAAATGAGAACATTACAAGGGTTCAAGTGAAGCCCAGGTCTGTGAGCTGGGCAGTTCACACAGGAGGGAGACTTGCACTTCAGGAGCTTCATCGGAACTGCAGGGTCTGGGCTGATGCTTAAACTCTGGGAAACTGTTTCAGTCAACACAGCAGTAAAGCACTCCAGAGAGGGACTTCACAGAGCTCTGCAGCCAAACTAAGCCCAAGGGGAATTCCAGGGTAAGTCTCATAAAGATGGAGGCACAAAGCCTCAAGAGTGCTAAGACGATTCACCATGCTCCTCATTCATCCATAAGCACAGGTGTCTGGTTTCCACATATATGTCATTATGATTCTACAGTAACCCATGTATAAGGAGTCATCACTGGTTGGCACCTGAGCAGCTTTCTGCTTTTCTAGAAGTGTCAGTGACAATCAAATGGCACCTACCAGCCTTTCCATAAAGGGAAATAAGTTGAGCTGGCAGTTGGTTTATTTAAAGGAAGTAAATAGCTAAGCTGCTGATACCCACAATATAAAGGAAGACTTTTTAAAAAAGAAGAAAACAATTATGCTGTTGGAAATGAACTACAAAAAGTCATTTAGACTATGATCTTGCCTTAAGGTAAATCTATCTATAAATTTCCAGGGGCAAACAGAACATACATTATTGTAGAAGATCGTGAAATAGAAAATAAAAGCATCTACAAGCAAATTTGAATGGTCAAACTATCTTCACTGTCAAAAAATTATTAATTATGACTGCTCTACAATGGATTGCTCTTCTCTAAACACTTGAATTCTTTGAGAGCAGAGAAAAACACCAGAACTCAAAGAAGAAATCTCTTCTACAATCTTATGGAAGATTTAGCCTCTACTTAGACATTCAAAGCCAAATGAAATAAACTACTTTGCAAGATAATCCATTTACAGGGGGTTACAAAGAGTCAGACACGATGGAGCAACTAAACTGAACTGAGAATAGTCAAATTCATAGAGTCAGAAACACATTGGTAGATGCCAGGGGCCAGAAAGTGAAGGAATGAGGAGTTAGTGTTTTATGAGGACAGAGTTTCAGTTTAGGAAGGTGAAAAATTCAGGAGATGGATGATGGTGAAAGCTTCACAACAATGTGAATGTTCTTAGTGCCACTGAACTATACAGATAAATATGGTTAGAATAATATGCTTTATATGACTTTTACAACAATAAAAATATTTTTTAAATTCAAGACTCCCTAAATTTTGGGGTCCTTTTCTATAACACCACCCAGAATATGTGCAGACTTCTACCTGGGTCCATCTGCATCACCTCCATGAGATGTGGGTCAGAGAGAACTGATGTAAATGTGCTGCTCGTGCCACTGCCTGTGCAAAGAGTAATAAAGCCCCGGGTCTTTGATTCAGGAGTCTCATGGCTTCTGCTGTCATCTATGAAATTGTGGCAAACCAACTTGTTGACTTGCAAGTAGCATAAAATCTAAGACCTTCACTGTTCTCAATACCTGCTACTGATAGAGCTTTTAAAAAGTAATCTATATCTATATTAATATCTCTGTCTACTCACCTACCTACCTAATGAGGACTAATTATGTGCCTCAGAGATTCTTTATAGCTCTCTTGGGCAATCATGTATAAGACAGCCCACAATGAAGATATTGGGATAGAAACTGCAAAGCTGTTTCACTCTATTAAAGGTAGCCATAAGAAGCTAGGTAAAATGGGCATAAACAAAATGAAGATTAACCTTAATGTCCTGTATGTACTCTAAGGCAGGGCTTCTCAAACTTTAATGAACATATAAATCACCTGGGAATCTCATTAAAATGCAAATTCGAATTCAGTAGGTCTGGGATGAAGCCCAAGTAACAATTTCCCAAGTGATACTGATGATGCTCCAAGTACTGCACTTTGATAGCAAGGCTCTAGCAACAACTAATATATATTATATGCATATTAACACTCTGATATTTGTATAAACTCTAACATTTTTCATAAAAATATCTCCACCAACCCAGAAAGTCCATATGAATCACTGAACATTGTTCTAAGAAAGAATACTGAAAACATTCTTGAGTAGATGATTATGAGTGCTTGTACACTTAAATGCGGGAAATATGAATATTTGTTATGAATTATCCTTCAGTGAAAACAGTGACAGACTTTATTCTGGGGGGCTCCAAAATCACTGCAGATGGTGACTGCAGCCATGAAATTAAAAGACGCTTACTCCTTGGAAGAAAATCTATGACCAACCTAGACAGCGTATTAAAAAGCAGAGACATTACTTTACCAATAAAGGTCTGTCTAGTCAAGGCTATGGTTTTTCCTGTAGTCATGTATGGATTTGAGAGTTGGACTATAAAGAAAGCTGAGCGCAGAAGAATTGATGCTTTTGAACTGTGATATTGGAGAAGACTCTTGAGAGTCCCTTGGACTGCAAGGAGATCAAACCAGTCCATCTTAAAGGAAATCAATCTTGAATATTCATTGGAAGGACTGATGTTGAGCTGAAACTCCAATACTTTGTCCACCTGATGTGAAGAGCTGATTCATTTGAAAAGACCCTGATGATGGGAAAGATTGAGGGCAGGAGAAGGGGACGACAGAGGATGAGACGGTTGGATGGCATCACCGACTCAATGGACATGAATTTGAGTAAACTCCAGGAGTTGGTGATGGACAGGGAGGCCTGCCTGGTATGCTGCAATCCGTGGAGTTGCAAAGAGTCAGACACAACTGAGTGACTGAACTGAGCTGAACTGAACTGATCCTTCATTGTGAATTATAAACACACATTCTATTCAAAGAACTGGTAGCAAAGGGAACACACAGGAAAAAACCTTCCTAGAGAAGACAGAGTCTTTTGACTGTAGCAAGAATAAAAGAAACAGAGCAAATTACAATCTTACAGTTTATGTTGCTGGTAACTGTATTTCTGGTAAAGCTTATGCGGATGGGTTAAGCATAACAGGGAAAGAGAACATAATATGTGGATATAAGACAGACTCTGGGAAAGCAAATGTTCTGTGGGGGAAAACCCAGTGGGCAGGGCTTCAGGGGCCTGTGCTGTGGTCCCAGCCCTATCATTCCCTTGCTGTGAGAGCTCAGAGAAGCAGTCTGTCCCCACCTGACCACTTCCTCACTCTTGCTTCTTGGCCATAGGTTTCAATCACCCACACAGGCAGCCTCTCAGCCTCACAGACCCTTTTTCAAAGAGTGTCATCAGCCCAAATAAATCAGTCTCTCTGTCTCATCTTATTCACTTGGGGGAAAGTTGGTGAGCCAATCTGAAAAGCATGGGAGAGGGTCCAGAAATAAATGAAAGATGGAAATTTATTTTAGAATTGTATCGGGAAACACTTGGTTGTACTTTTATTTTATTCCTTTTCCTTCTTCTACTGCCTCCTCTTTCATTTCTTTGGTCTTCTCTTCTCCTACCTCCTTTCCTCCTCTCCATACTCTCTCTTCAAAAAGATAGTTGGAAAGGCAGCAAGGTGTATTTCAGTATTCCACACATTTGTTTCTGGGAGCTTACTGACTTTCTTTTAAATAGATTTCTGTAGTAGAATATGCTTAGGAAATCCTGGGTCCTACAGATAAGAATTGCAGCATTTCCTGCCACATCAGTAAACAAAGATGTCATAGTCATCAGCAACTGCAGCCCTCCAACGTGAGACAGTCAGCCCTGAGGAAATTCAGGAAAGAAAGGAAAACCTGCCATCTAGTAGCCATCACACTGCAGCCACTCCCTACGGTGAGCTCTGAGGAAACTCAGGATGTGAAAACACAGGATACTAGCCTCAGGCAGCTGAGGTGCACTTAATTCAAAGGTTTCTCTACTGAGAACTGTCTCAACAGAGATGATCTTTAATAAGTAATGTACACCCTGCCTCTCTGAAAGGGGACTGCAGGGTACTGTGTTTTCTGTATTTGACAACAGGACCACATAAACCAGCCCTTCCCCTGCGAGCATTCTGAAGAATTCACTCTGAGAGAGTTCTGGCATGAAGATTTCGGATGCCAGAAACAAGCTACTGTGTTTCACCTCAAACAAGCCATGGGCAAGTCATATAACCTAAGCCTCCAGTTTCCTCCTGTGTAGCCAGGAGGTCAGTGACATCTAACAGAGGGGGCTATTGAGGAGACAAGTAAGATGAAATATAAAAAGTGTCAGGCACAGAGCCCCCTCTCTAATCAGGGCTTTTATATTCACAGGTGAGGTTAACCTGTGTCCCTTGAGGGCTAGCTGACAAAGCATCCATCCTACTGAAAAAGCATCCATCTACCCTTGGAGACAAGGCCACTGGCCTCTTTACTGACTAGTATCGTCTAGTCCTACCCCCTCAAATCTGAACATTCCCTTCTACGGGCTTCTCACTCGGCTGTGTGTGCTTGTGACCATAGTCCCAACAGATGACATTTACCAAATGAATGAGGAAGAGAAAAAAAACATTGAGATAGGAAAGGTCACAGAAAATAAACAAAGGCAGAAATGAGGGCAGGTCAGAGAGTTTCAGGCATATCTGTCCAGAGGCAGCCTCAATTTGGCTCCTGAGGGGGAGCATGGCCTCAGGCAAGTGAAATATCACCTCCCTCCCATTTAAAAAATAAAGATAATGATGCCTTATCTCACAGCACTGTGCTGAAGAATTAAGAGAGATCAGATATGTTATGCACTTAGCACAGAAGGTAGCACAGAGCAGGAACTCGGAACAATAAAAACAAAGCTAAATGTTCTTTTGAAGCTAAGGGGAAAAATATAGAGCTGTTATTCTCAAATCCAATTCTTTGACTTCTAGATTGGAAACTGGATATTATGCTCCTCCTGAAGAAATGCCAAAAAAAAAGGGAATAGACACAGGGCATCATTTCCTACATCTGACTTCAGATACACCCAGTGAGTGGTGGTAGATGTAGTTTCAATGCTGCCATTGTGAGTGAGTGAGAGTAAGAGAAAGAGAGTCTCCTACTATCTACTGGATTCCAAAAAGATTAAAGTCAACAATGGAAAGACAGCGTCTCAGATTTGCTGATAACGAAGCCTTCCTCACCCGGTTCCTCACAGCACTCAGGTAGAGAGAGCAACAGGACTCCCCTCACCTCCTCCACCCACTACTACATTTCCCCCATGCTCTATACATTTATCAATCTATTGTCATCTCCCTCTCTCTCTGTCCTCAGGGTCTATCACTGGGAAGGGTCCCTTGCTGGCCCAGAGCATTTATTGAAGAAGTGAACAAATCCCACATTAGTCATTTAATAAGCATGACCACTCAAGGATTTACAGTCCATCAAAACAATATGAAGAGTGTTAAAAACAGAATTTTTTTTAAAAATAGTAATATTATTATAACTCATATGAACAGTTTTATTAATCATTTCCAACTTTAATAGCAAATCAAGGCAGAAAGTAAAAAGTCATGGCAGAAGCCAAGAAATCAACATAAACAAGATCACTCTTCACATTGAGATGTTCTAACCCTGCCTCTCAGTGACTTCCTGACCAATCCCTAACTTCAGCAGCCCACCTGTGACCTCAGGAATAATTCTGAATTCCACGGCACACAGGAGACCTTTTGCATTTTGGTCATCGTCCATCTTACCATTATCATCTCGTGTCATTGTCCTCTTGTATCTGCTCCTCCAGCAACATCCAAACTACCTGATAAGAACCTTCATGCTAGGACAGGTGCCTTCTCCACCCTCTCCTCCTCTACTCAACCTTCCAGACTCTACTAGAGGGCTGACAACCCTGTGAAGTACTCTCTGATTTCTCTTCATTTCAGTTCAGCTCAGTTCATTCCCTCAGTGGTGTCCAACTCTTTGCAACCCCATGAACCACAGCATGCCAGGCCTCCCTATCCATCACCAACTGCCAGAGTCTACCCAAACCCATGTCCACTGAGTTGGTGATGCCATCCAACCATCTCATCCTCTTTCCAAACCCATGTCCATTGAGTCGGCGATACCATCCAACCATCTCATCCTCTGTCATCCCTTTCTCCTCCTGCCCTCAATAAATCAGTCCCCTCCTACATGGGGCTATTTAGATTACTGCCATGTCACCTTCCCAGATGTCAGACTTCCTCTAGACTACAAACTTCTGGAAGACAAGTAATGATGTACACATATTTACTCCCTGTGCCTGATAACACTGTATATCCTCAGTAAGATGTTTATTGGAAGAATAAATGGATGCATGTCCACTGTTACCCACTTTCTATTCTCTCATCATTGTCCCTCCCAACTAATCAACTTTCAGCCACTGACAAGAAACACTGAAAGGATCTGAGGTGAACGTTATGAAACTTTCAGTCAGTTAGTCAGTTTAGTCACTCAGTCGTGTCTGACTTTTTGCGACCTCATAAATCGCAGCACTCCAGGCCTCCCTGTCCAACACCAACCCCCAGAGTTCACTCAGACTCACATCCATCGAGTCAGTGATGCCATCCAGCCATCTCATCCTCTGTCGTCCCCTTCTCCTCCTGCCCCCAATCCCTCCCAGCATCATACTCTTTTCCAATGAGTCAACTCTTCACATGAGGTAGCCAAAGTACTGGAGTTTCAACTTTAGCATAGGGAACCCTTAATATTACTGAGCACTATCTTATTAACCTTTAGATTAAATCAGAATTCCTCTCTGAAAGTGAAGCTGGTGTGTCGATTTTACAGATTAAAAAAAGAGAGGGAGAGAAGAAACTCAGAGAGGATAAGCCACCAAAAAAGAACTGAGCAGGACTTGAGTCCATGCTCCTTTGGCTACCGTATCCCGAACTCAAATGCAAATTTCTTTTCATCCTTTACCATTTCAAAGGATGCTCTCTTTCCAATTGTCCTCCATTATAATTCTCACCTTTTAAACTATGTCCCCTAGCAGCCCTCAGATGGTCTGCCTACCAAATCTCTTCTCTCTTCTAGTCTATTGAACACAACCCAAATTCCTCTCTCTTCCAGATCCTCCTGCCCCCAAAACCTGACCAAGTGTTTCTACTGCCTTCTAGTGTCTGCCTTCAGTGTCTCTTCTGCCCAAATCACTTGGATGTCTTTGTAACAATTTGCAATAACATAGCATGTATACCAAAAACACATGGATCTTTGTTTTTTCCTTATAGTTTAGTTCAAAAGACATTTACTGACCTACTGACCATTAACTCTGATTTCACCATACAAGTACTAAGCATGCAAGAATTCAAAAACAAAATCGTTGACCTTGAGGAGATCTCAGGTTAATGGGAAGGGTAATAAGTATGCATATTCTTTCAACATGATGGGTTAAGAACTTTTCTGGATGATTATTCATGGTACAAATACAAACACGCTGTGTTAAGTTGCTTCAGTTGTGTCCAACTCTGTGAGACCCCATAGGCTACTGTTTGCCAGGTTCCCAATGCCCATGGGATTCTCCAGGCAAGAATACTGCACTGGGTTGCCATGTCCTCCTTCAGGGTATCTTCCTGACCCAGGGATTGAACCCATGTCTCTTATGTCTAATTTGCATTGGCAGGCAGGTTCTTTTACCACTAATGCCACCTGGGAAGCCCATATGCAAATCCACAAAAAAAGAACTTTGTCCATTGTGAAGTATCAGAGAAAGCTTCCTGGAAGAAGTGATGCCGAGCTTCATCTTTAAAAGACTAAGTAAGAAATAATCAGACTAAGGAGTAGAGGAGGGCACTTGAGAAAGAGGGAACAGCTAGAGTTTGTAATAAGTGCTGATAACACCTTAGAGAAAATTCAAAGACTTCTGATATGGTTTCTGTGTACTCTTGCTGAAATTTTTACATGTGCAGGGTTTGTGTCAGCAATGAATAATTCAAACAGGTTCCAGCACAGATGGCCGATGGAAGTCCATCTTGATGACCAAGCCATCATTGCCATTAGCCTTCACTTTTTTTCCCTTTAAGGATCTCTCTTTGGAACAGACTGATGATTCCTATAGAGGAGTTAGAGCATCAGAACATGATGCTCCATTTAGGGGTCAGGACAGTCATTTTCTAAACAGCATCCTGGCACCATACAGTCACAGCACTGAGCATGGCCATCCTGGAAAGACAGCCATGAGAGAAACCTCCATCCTCTGCTCTGGGAGCACATTCCTTGTGCCCTGTTCTGTTTTCCACCTTCTCTGTAATTCTGTTTTTCTATGAAACACCCCAGATTCGGTCATGAACTGGACAGAGAACTCCCTGTTCACAACAAATGGATGTGACGTGATTTAAGCACTTATTAGAAATTATTTTCAATAACTCTCATTCTGGGAAATTAAGTTTGGTGTTTGGTAATGCATTTTGCTATCACTTAATAAAGAGACGGTTTCTTCCAATATTAATAAGTCATATGAACTGTGATGTTGGGATGCCTCTTTGATAGCATCTAGAAGTAGAACTAGGCAAGGGAGTCAGCAGGGCAGCAGTCAAAAAAGTTAAATCATTAAAACCAGAAAGATTTGGGGTTCAAACTGTGGTTCTGCCAATTACTAGCTCTGTGACTTGGGCATGTTAATAAATGCCTCTGGACTTCAATTAACTCATCCTTAAAATGCAAGGTTATTACGAAAATCAAAGAAAATGTGTCAAAAAGTGGCACACAGTGGCTTCCCTCAATAAATGATAACTACAATCTATACCTCACTTAAATTTTAATTAAATTTTAAGATCACTCACTTGCAGATTATAGCTCAGATTGGCAGACAAAGGATTTAAAATAGTTTTAAATATATTTATAAAAAGTATCAAGTAACATATTTAGTTTCTTAGAGCTCCTACAGAAAATGCTGTCTTAAGTCAGTTATTCAGAAGTTGACTCAAAGAGCAGCGTTCATGGCAGGTGATTTATCCAAGGAGGGGACCTGGAGAGAGGAAAGCGGTAAAGGGAAGAACATCCAAGAAAAGCTGCAATTTCAGGTGAAGTCTCAGCCTCAGCCTGATCCCGCAGGGAGCTCTGGAGTGTAAATTACACCATATATCCTGCAGAGAACTTGTGAATTACTCAACAGAGTTGGCCTAGCCTAAAGGCAAGGGAGTGAGCTTGCTCCTAAACCAGTCAGTTATCAGCAAAGCAGTTGAGGGAAAAGAGTGCAGAGTACTGAGCTCCCAGCCACTTTCAGTTGTGTGTGTGTGTGTGTGTGTGTGTGTGTACTGGGGTGGGGGAAGAGTGACACAAGTTCAAGGTTAAGCCTCTGAAGCAGCTCTCAGACGCTAGCCCTTAGGAGCAGAAACCAGGGAAAGTGCACAGGACCAGTGAAAGGAGTTTGAGAGCAGCTGGGTGGAACATGAACATTTGCAACATTAACCAAGAGAATTTCACAGACCCACTCTATGCTGACTTTGCCTTTTCATCACTGGAGTTGGGCAATAGCCCTATAATGTACCTTACACTGCAAATACATCTATTTTTATTTCGTAATTTACAAAATCTAAGTTTGAAGTAAATATTTCCTAGGAGTAGGAAATTCAAGTTTGAAGGTTTGCCCTGAGGCACCAAAAAAAATGAGCTCTTCAACCTAATATGATTATGGCTTTCTATTGAAGAAAGTTGTGCTAGTCACTAATAGAGGGCACTGACCCTTCTCAGACAGAAATGATTGAGAAAGGGCAGTGGGAAACTCCTCAAATACCAGGAGAAAAATTGGCAGCAACAATTCCTGAAATCTTCATGCAATTCATTGAACCATTGATGTAGCTCAAGATCCTGGGATGCTATTTAAATTGAGTTGTATAATCTATGTATCTGGTTTAAGACAGATCTATATTGCAAGATTCAACACTGCTTTATTCAAATAAATTCTGGTAATGTAAAATATAATTTCTTATACCTTCAGGGGCTTATCTGTAGAGAGTGTAAGAGACTTTAAGACCTTGGGAAATAAGGACTCAGTGGAGATAGCTAATTGGATAGATAGACTGGGGCACAGGTCAACTGAAGATTAACTAATATATTAATATAAGTGACTACAAAAATATGAAATATTAAAATATTTTTTAAATAACACATATACTTAATTTGTTAGGGTCATGAATGGTTCTATACACCCCCTTTTCAAAAATTTCTAATAGGGTTTATAATTTAGCAATTTGCAATTTAAGGCACCTATGTCAGTACAAATACTGTATAAGCAGATATAGTAAAATAAAATTCATGAAAAATTTATGAGCCCAACAGACAGACAACACTGGTGATTAATGGACACCTCGAGTTTGTAAACATAGTAGTGTAGTGAAGTCACTCAGTCGTGTCCGACTCTTTGTGACCCCATGGACTGTAGCCTACCAGGCTCCTCTGACCATGGGATTTTCCAGGCAATAGTCCTGGAGTGGATTGCCATTTCCTTCTCCAGGGGATCTTCCCACGCAGGGCTCAAACCCAGGTCTCCCGCATTGTAGACAGATATTTTACCATCTGAGCCACCAGGGAAGTCCTTGTAAACATAATAAGTTACAATTATAAATAAACAGCCAGTAATCACAGCAATTGCCACCAAAGAGCAGAGGTTGTTTCTACTTTTGGACTCTCAGAATACCACAGGAGACCAAGACATTTACAGAAACTCCTATGGGTGTGGGGAGGGTAGGAGGAGGAGAGATGACAGAGCCTAAGAATGACTGTTTTCTTCAAACAAAATTCTCAAGTTTTACTACTGTTCCAAAATATTTGCAATGAACTATCATCTCAAGGTGAAACATTGATAAAGTTGGTGCTAAAACAAAAGGATGAAGCTACTTAAACTTGGTGTTCCCCACTCTTGGCATAAATGGTATGGACCTAACAGAAGCAGAAGATATTAAGAAGAGGTGGCAAGAATACACAGAAGAATTGTACAAAAAAGATCTTCACAACCCAGATAATCACGATGGTATGATCACTCATATTCACCTAGAGCCAGACATTCTGGAATGTGAAGTCAGGTGGGCCTTAGAAAGCATCACTATGAACAAAGCTAGTGGAGGTGATGGGATTCCAGTTGAGCTATTTCAAGATGATGCTGTGAAAGTGCTGCACTCAATATGCCAGCAAATTTGGAAAACTCAGCAGTGGCCACAGGACTGGAAAAGGTCAGTTTTCATTCCAATTCCAAAGAAAAGCAATGCAAAAGAATGCTCAAACCAAAATTGCACTCATCTCACACGCTAGTAAAGTAATGCTCAAAATTCTCCAAGCCAGGCTTCAACAATATGTGAACTGTGAAGTTCCAGATGTTCAAGCTGGTTTTAGAAAAGGCAGAGGAACCAGAGATCAAATTGCCAACATCCGCTGGATCATCGAAAAAGCAAGAGAGTTTCAGAAAAAACATCTATTTCGGCTTTATTGACTGTGCCAAAGCCTTTGACTGTGTGGATCGCAACAAACTGTGGAAAATTTTGAAAGAGATGAGAATACCAGACCACCTGACCTGCTCCTTGAGAAACCTGTATGTAGGTCAAGAAGCAACAGCTAGAACTGGACATGGACCAACAGACTGGTTCCAAATAGGAAAAGGAGTATGTCAAGGCTGTATATTATCACCCTGCTTATTTAACTTATATGCAGAGTACATCATGAGAAACGCTGGGCTGAAAGAAGCGCAAGGTGGAGTCAAGACTGCTGGGAGAAATATCAATAACCTCAGATATGCAGATGATACCACCCTTATGGTAGAAAGTGAAGAACTAAAAAGCCTCTTGTTGAAAGTGAAAGTGGAGAGTGAAAAAGTTGGCTTAATGCTCACATTCAGAAAACTAAGATCATGGCATCCGGTCCCATTACTTCATGGGCAATAGATGGGGAAACAGTGGCTGACTTTATTTTTCTGGGCTCCAAAATCACTGCAGATGGTGATTGAGGTCATGAAATTAAAAGATGCTTACTTCTTGGAAGGAAAGTTATGACCAACCTAGACTGCAAATTCAGAGAAGGCAATGGCACCCCATTCCAGTACTCCTGCCATGGAAAATCCCATGGACGGAGGAGCCGGGTAGGCTGTAGTCCGTGGGGTTGCTGAGGGTTGGACACGACTGAGCGACTTCTCTTTCACTTTTCACTTTCACGCATTGGAGAAGGAAATGGCAACCCAGTCCAGTGTTCTTGCCTGGAGAATCCCAGGGATGGGGGAGCCTGGTGGGCTGCTGTCTATGGTGTCACACAGAGTTGGACACGACTGAAGAGACTTAGCAGCAGCAGCAGCAGCAGCAGACAGCATATTAAAAAGCAGAGACATTACTTTGTCAACAAAGGTTCATCTCGTCAAGGCTATGGTTTTTCCAATGGTCATGTATGTATGTGAGAGTTGAACTATAAAGAAAGCTGAGCACAGAAGAATTGATGCTTTTGAACTGTGGTGTTGGAGAAAACTCTTAAAAGTCCCTTGGACTGCAAGGAGATCCAACCAGTCCATCCTAAAGGAGATCAGTTCTGAGTGTTCATTGGAAGGAGTGATGTTGAAGCTGAAACTCCAATACTTTGGCCACCTGATACAAAGAGCTGATTCATTTGAAAAGACCCTGATGCTGGGAAAGATTGAAGGCAGGAGGAGAAGGGAATGACAGAGGATGAGATGGTTGGATGGCATCACTGGTTCAATGGACTTGGGTTTGGGTAGACTCCTGCAGTTGGTGATGGATAAGGAGGCCTGACATGTTGCGGTTCATGGGGTCTCAAAGATTCAGACACGACTGAGCAACGGAACTAAACTGAACTGAACTCTTGGCATATTTAAAGTCTGATTACAGTTCTATGCTTTCCCATGCATTTTTTGTAAAATAAAAGGTTTGGGATTGATAAGAATATGATATGTAGTATAAGACACTGAACAGAGGAAAAACAGAAATCCAACCAAAATTAATACTGTCCAAGAATCTGTGCCAATGAATGGGATTATCCAAAACTGTGGCCATTGTTTTCCATTTTAGTTTCTCATAATGCAAGTCCATACATGGCAAGTGTGTCTTTTCAAATCTGGTAATACTGGAGTTTATTTCTTTGAATTTGCTAACCTATTAGCATATTAAGTGATAGGTGAGAAAATAAGCTATAATAAATACATCTTACTGGGAACTTCCTAAGCAGGAAGATTTACATGAGATTCACATACTCAAGAACCCAGTGCAGATCTCATGGGGAAAGGATGCAGAGGATTCTGCTCCAGATCACCCAGGCTAGAGGACAAAGATGTTGGATTGATGGAAAGGAAGGAGAGGAGAGAAGATTCCCAAAGATGATGGTCAAATGGTTCCCAAAGAGGGAATAAAAAGAGGGCGAAGCATAGAGACAGAAAAATACATTAAGGAGATCTGGTCATAGAATAATTACATCATGCCAAACCCAGACCCCTTTGTGGTTCAAGAAAGAAGATCAATCCACACCAAATGATGGCAAAGTATTATCAGTAATTTATTGGGAGGATAATAAGCAGGATAATCAAGTGCATTCTTACTCTGTGGAAATGCACAGCTTCAAAAAAATACAGCCTGATCTTAAGTACTAGCCTTGTGTTTCAAGACAAAAAACAAAACAACAACAAAAAAAAGTCATGCAGAGGACATGAGTTCCATTTAATATCTTAATATTTAACCATCATGATAAGAAAAAACAGAAGAATCTACATGATGTCTTTGCTCACTGTGAAAATGCATCATTTGAGTTTTCAAACAGTTGGCATTTTGCTCCCAATGGCAACTGAGATCTCAAAAAGAGAGAATTTACTTGAATTATATCAGATATGAAATTAAGTGGAATGTAATGACACTGTACAGGAAACGGTGACCAAAACCATNATATGCAGATGATACCACCCTTATGGTAGAAAGTGAAGAACTAAAAAGCCTCTTGTTGAAAGTGAAAGTGGAGAGTGAAAAAGTTGGCTTAATGCTCAACATTCAGAAAACTAAGATCATGGCATCCGGTCCCATTACTTCATGGGCAATAGATGGGGAAACAGTGGCTGACTTTATTTTTCTGGGCTCCAAAATCACTGCAGATGGTGATTGAGGTCATGAAATTAAAAGATGCTTACTTCTTGGAAGGAAAGTTATGACCAACCTAGACTGCAAATTCAGAGAAGGCAATGGCACCCCATTCCAGTACTCCTGCCATGGAAAATCCCATGGACGGAGGAGCCGGGTAGGCTGTAGTCCGTGGGGTTGCTGAGGGTTGGACACGACTGAGCGACTTCTCTTTCACTTTTCACTTTCACGCATTGGAGAAGGAAATGGCAACCCAGTCCAGTGTTCTTGCCTGGAGAATCCCAGGGATGGGGGAGCCTGGTGGGCTGCTGTCTATGGTGTCACACAGAGTTGGACACGACTGAAGAGACTTAGCAGCAGCAGCAGCAGCAGCAGACAGCATATTAAAAAGCAGAGACATTACTTTGTCAACAAAGGTTCATCTCGTCAAGGCTAGGTTTTTCCAATGGTCATGTATGTATGTGAGAGTTGAACTATAAAGAAAGCTGAGCACAGAAGAATTGATGCTTTTGAACTGTGGTGTTGGAGAAAACTCTTAAAAGTCCCTTGGACTGCAAGGAGATCCAACCAGTCCATCCTAAAGGAGATCAGTTCTGAGTGTTCATTGGAAGGAGTGATGTTGAAGCTGAAACTCCAATACTTTGGCCACCTGATACAAAGAGCTGATTCATTTGAAAAGACCCTGATGCTGGGAAAGATTGAAGGCAGGAGGAGAAGGGAATGACAGAGGATGAGATGGTTGGATGGCATCACTGGTTCAATGGACTTGGGTTTGGGTAGACTCCTGCAGTTGGTGATGGATAAGGAGGCCTGACATGTTGCGGTTCATGGGGTCTCAAAGATTCAGACACGACTGAGCAACGGAACTAAACTGAACTGAACTCTTGGCATATTTAAAGTCTGATTACAGTTCTATGCTTTCCCATGCATTGTTTTGTAAAATAAAAGGTTTGGGATTGATAAGAATATGATATGTAGTATAAGACACTGAACAGAGGAAAAACAGAAATCCAACCAAAATTAATACTGTCCAAGAATCTGTGCCAATGAATGGGATTATCCAAAACTGTGGCCATTGTTTTCCATTTTAGTTTCTCATAATGCAAGTCCATACATGGCAAGTGTGTCTTTTCAAATCTGGTAATACTGGAGTTTATTTCTTTGAATTTGCTAACCTATTAGCATATTAAGTGATAGGTGAGAAAATAAGCTATAATAAATACATCTTACTGGGAACTTCCTAAGCAGGAAGATTTACATGAGATTCACATACTCAAGAACCCAGTGCAGATCTCATGGGGAAAGGATGCAGAGGATTCTGCTCCAGATCACCCAGGCTAGAGGACAAAGATGTTGGATTGATGGAAAGGAAGGAGAGGAGAGAAGATTCCCAAAGATGATGGTCAAATGGTTCCCAAAGAGGGAATAAAAAGAGGGCGAAGCATAGAGACAGAAAATACATTAAGGAGATCTGGTCATAGAATAATTACATCATGCCAAACCCAGACCCCTTTGTGGTTCAAGAAAGAAGATCAATCCACACCAAATGATGGCAAAGTATTATCAGTAATTTATTGGGAGGATAATAAGCAGGATAATCAAGTGCATTCTTACTCTGTGGAAATGCACAGCTTCAAAAAAATACAGCCTGATCTTAAGTACTAGCCTTGTGTTTCAAGACAAAAAACAAAACAACAACAAAAAAAAGTCATGCAGAGGACATGAGTTCCATTTAATATCTTAATATTTAACCATCATGATAAGAAAAAACAGAAGAATCTACATGATGTCTTTGCTCACTGTGAAAATGCATCATTTGAGTTTTCAAACAGTTGGCATTTTGCTCCCAATGGCAACTGAGATCTCAAAAAGAGAGAATTTACTTGAATTATATCAGATATGAAATTAAGTGGAATGTAATGACACTGTACAGGAAACGGTGACCAAAACCATCCCAAAGAAAAAGAAATGCAAGAAGGCAAAGTGGTTGCCTGAGGAATCCTTACAAATAGCTGAGAAAAGAAGAGAAATGAAAAGTAAAGGAGAAAGGAAAAGATACACCCAACTGAATGCAGAGTACCAGAAAATAGCAAGGAGAGTTAGGAAAGCCTTTTTAAGTGAACAATGCCAAGAATAGAGGGAAACAATAGAATTAGGTAACATTAGAGATCTCTTGAAGAAAATTAGAGACATCAAGGAAACATTTCATGTAAGGATGGGCATCATAAAGGAGAGAAACATTAAGGACATATCAGAAGCAGAAGAGGTTAAAAAGGTGGTAAGAATACACAGAAGAACTATACAAAAAAAGATCTTAACAACTCAGATAACCATGATAATGTAGTCACTAACCTAAAATCAGACATTCCAGGGTGTGAAATCAAGTGGGCCTTAGGAAGCTTTTGGAGGGGATGGAATTCCAACTGAATTATTTCAAATCCTAAAAGATGATGCTGTTAAAGTGCTGCACTCAATATGTAAAATTTAGAAAACAACAGTGACCATAGGACTAGAAAAGGTCAGTTTTATTTCCGATCCCAAAGAAGGGCAATACCAAAGAATGTTCAAACTACTATACATTTGGGCTCATTTCACCTGTTAACAAGGTAATGTTCAGAATCCTTCAAGCTAGGCTTTAGCAGTATGTGAATCAAGAAATTCCAGATTTGCAAGCTGGGTTTAGAAAATGCAGAGGAACCAGAGATCAAATTGCCAACACTCGCTGGATCATAAAGAAAGTAAAAGAATTCCATCCAGAAAAACAACTCCTGCTTCACTGACTGTATGAAAGCCTTTGACTGTGTGGATCACAACAAACTGTGGAAAACTCTTAAAGAGATGAGAATACCAAACCACCTTACTTGTCTTCTGAGAAACCTCTGTGTAAGTCAAGAAGCAACAGTTATAACCAGACATGGAAAAACAGACTGGTTCAAATTTGGGAAAAGAGTACATTAAGGAGGTATACTGTTGCCCTGCTTATTTAATTTATATGCAGAGTACAACATGTGAAATGCCAGGCTGGATGAAGCACAAGCTGGAATCAAGATTGCCAGGAGAAACATCAACAGCCTCAGATAAGCAGATGATACCACTCTAATGGCAGAAAGTGAAGAGGACCTAAAGAGCCTCTTGATGAAGGGGAAAGATGAGAGTGAAAAAGCTAACTTGAAACTCAACACTCAAAAGCTAAAATAATGCCATCTGGTTCCATCATTTCATGGCAAATAGATGGGTGAAAAAATGGAAAAAGTGGAAGATTTTATTTTCTTGGGCTCCAAAATCATTGCAGACAATGACTGTAGCCATGAAATTAAAAGATGCATGCTCCTTGGAAGAAAAGCTATGACAAACCTAGACAGCATATTAAAAAGCAGAGATATCAATTTGCTGACAAAGATTAAAGTTTACAGTTAAAGCTGTAGTTTTTCCAGTAGTCATGTACTGATGTGAGAGTTGGACTATAAAGAAGGCTGAGAGCCAAAGAACTGATGCTTTTTGATTATGGTTCTAGAGAAGACTCTTGAGAGTTCCTTGGACTGCAAGGAGATCAAACCAGTCAATCCTAAAGGAAAATCATTCCTGAATATTCATTGGAAACCGAAGTTCCAATACTTTGGCCACCTGACGCAAAGACTCAACTCACTGGAAGACCCTGATGCTGGAAAAGATTGAGGGCAGGAGGAGAAGGGAGTGACAGAGGATGAGATGGTTGGATGGCATCACTGACTCAACAGACATGAGTTTGAGCAAACTCTGGGAGGTAGTGAAGGACAGGGAAGCCTGGCAGGCTGCAGTTAATGGGGTCACAAAGAGTGGGACGTGACTTAATGACTGAAAAACAACAACAAGCCCTCGGAGTGAACAGGGCTGCATAAAAGGAATCAGTGAAGATGAGAAAAATCATAAGATAACTCCAGGCATAATTCAAAGCCTTGGTCCTACCTTTTCTGGTCTCAAGTGGCCATGGTCTTGTGAAAACTAGCAATCACAGAATCTTAGAGTGTGTAACGCTGGGGAATGCTGACTACTAGAAACTTTAGACTATCATTTCAAAGTGTGTGCTGAATGTGTATCTGGGTGTGTATACATGTATTAATGTTGGAGACTGGGAAAAGGTGGATCCTGACCTTGAGTGACAATGAATTTTCTGTCTCTCTCCCACTTAAAGTTTAAGCACCATGAGGCAAAAACTTTGTTTAATATTACATTTCCAGAGCCTTAGAATAGTCTTACTCAGATAACCATTTTTTAAACTGAAATCAAAATGATTTAGTTACTATTTTTCTTTATTGCATATTTTTAAGACTTAAGCCTTATGCTAAATAATATTTCCAGGAAACCAAGTGTATGATGTACCAGGCTTATTTTTCCTAATTAATATTAAAATATATATAAAACTATCAAAATTAAAGGTGTTATTCCCAAACATCCCTTAAACCAGTTTTGTTACCACTGAGTATATATGTCCCCAGCTTTGGGAAATATGGTATCATCCAATGGTAATGCATACCAGTTGAAACCATATTAGTGACATCCAATGGAAGTACATAAAAAGCAGCAAATTTGGTGTGGAAATAGAATTTGTTTATTCTTATATTTCTTAGTTTCGTAGCATAAAACATTAAAGCTGGAATCATAAGGCCTGGCTCCCAGCCCTATACCTGCCAAAAACCAGCTGTGTAACCTTAGGCAAGTCACTTAAGCTCTCTGGGTGCCAATGTTCTTATCTCTGTAGTAAGGACTTGGGATGATTCCTAAACTCACTGGCAGTTCTCACTGTCTTTGATTCTACCAACAACCAAAAAGGTGCAGGAGAGAATCTAAAGCGATTAGGTTTATTACACCTACTTAATGTTTAATCATAGCGAAAAGGAAAAACAGAAGAATTTGCATAATGCTCAGTGACTTTGAGGAGCACAAAGAAAATATCTTACAAAATAAAATAATGTTTCAGACACAGTAATATTGTGATCATAAGTCTTTTCTGTAACCCCATGACCCTGCCTAGTGTAGGCAGCTGGACGAAACCGCCATCGCCTCAAGGAAGGATTATCCAGGATCCAGGTAAAACTAAAATTAAAAAGTAGAAAATATTGGTCAAGATCAGAATGCTCTTTTTTCATTTTCTTAAAACAAAATCTAGTAGAAAGAATGATTAAAGCAGAAAAACACCCTTTTACAACACTCAAAAGTTAAGTAATTGTTGCAAGAAAGCATCAGCACTGAGATTTCGGAGAAGAAGGTATTTGCTAGATGTCAAATTATCACTCTACAAATTACCTACTAATTGCAAAGGGAAACTTATGTTTACAAAGAAAGGATCTGACGATCGCCATTTTTAAAAAGCGGTCCAACTTACAGAAATAGTGTGTTAACCTGACATTATGGGCTTCTAACTGCGATACACTGAACACACAGCACCTCTGTGATGGTCTTCTTCCCAAAAACATTTCATGGGAGATAAGCAAATTAGGTGCAGGAAGGAGAAAGTGTGTAACCCACCCCCGAGTCAAGCATGACAGCTGGGGAACCAGAGAGCATCAGTCAAGTTTGGAGATTCAACAAAAGAAGACCTCCTTTTTGGAGGGACCTGAAAAAGTGGCCAAGAAGTTAAGACAATTTCAAGACTATGATGGCAGGAACTGGAGCCCACCCTGTGTCTAGACAAGTCTCCTAGGGTTTCCTGAGTCCCCAGATCTTCAACGACACCCTTGCAGAGGATTGTGAAGGCAGGGGACCCTGCTTAGGAACACAAACATAAAACTGAGACCTGTACGACCTGGTAGCCAAGGACACCAACCAACACAGCTGCCACCAACATGCAGAAATAACCACCAGTGACCACAGAACTCCCCCTCCTATACAGTGGCACCTCAGCATCCCTAAGCAATGAGGAAATGAAGGCAAAAAGGAGAGATCAGACTTGAGGGGAAAAACACTAAATCTTCTATGGTTGCCCATAATTATCTGAGATTACCCAGACTGGTAAGAGGTTAAGTTTCCACTGCCTAGAGCAAAAAGAGCAAAGAATAGATATTTAATTAAACTATGAGAAATAAAGTCACATACCTTACATTCTGTGCCCAAAATAAGTGCCTGCCCCATCCACCATCCTGTACTAGACATTTTAATATTCCTCCACCCCTGTCATAGCCTCACAGGAGACCAAGACATAATGTGAGGAATACATTGTGCATATAAATATACATCTGAAATCACCTTGCAGTTGTCTACACTCACAGCTACATGGAATACAACACAGAAATTACTTATGGCCTATGGAATGCATGTGGCCTTCCAATATGAATAAATCAAGATTTATTTTAAATCAAATAAAAAAGCTATGCTATGAAGCCTGACTCAAAAGAGTTGGGAAGAAGATCAGCTGTTGGGCTGCTTCCTGAGAAGCCCACACCATTGCGGAAACAGAGAGCTAGGCAGAGCTGCCTCTCTTTTTTGGAGCTGGAATGTCAAAGGTACCCCTGCTAGGACATATGCTATGTGCAAATTAATAGGAAACAGACTTACTGGGAATGTCAGTTAGATATGAAATAGCTTCTGTTTTAACTGAGAGGCAATATTTTCTTGAGATGACCATAAGGTGAAAACATATTCAGGATTATTTAGTATTGACCATATAGACACAATATTTCCTATGTTAATAATAGATCACAGTTTCACAGTGGAGAAAAAAGACTACATCATTACACACCAAAATAATACAGGACATCACCAGAAGTGCGTGGCAGACTCTTCTAGTGAGTGTGTGATAGTTCTGAATGGTTTTGTAACAGGATGGTAGATATTAAAGCTAGAGGAAACCCAGAGATGTTCTTTGATCCCACACTCTTAATTCTGGTCTTTTCACAATCTTCTTTTACAGGTACGGGAAAGGCTCAGTTGGGTGGTTGACTCTGCTTAAGTCTTGTCAGAACTACTAAAGTTGGCAACCATGAGTGCAAACAGAAATATGACCTCATTCCCAGCATTCTCCCCTCCAATTCCACTCCTATCCTAAACTTGAGTCCCCTTCCTTCCTTCTACTGGCACTGGTTAGGGCCGAGATGATGCCTCTGCCTTCAACTCAGGATATTAATCTCTTACTGAAGACTTAGTGAGTGAGAATGGATCTCTCTTTCTCTCTCTCATTCTTTCTTGTCCTCGACCACGAAAGCTCATAGATGATCACTGAAGAAGCCCATGCTATTCTATTTCTGCTGATGTCTTATAAACAAAATCTTACATGGCCATTTGTCTGGCCAAGCCTTGGCTTCTCTGGGAAAGCAACAACTTAGTCTGTGATTATATTAATATGAGTGACAATCAATTGCATAAGAAAAAATTTATTTTCTCCAGAATCCCTTTTTTCATCTAGTTTTTTAAAATTTTTATTGTATACAAAAAAAAAGAGCTAGCATTGCTTCTACATAAGGATGATCCATTCAAGAGTCATCAAAAACTAAAGCCTGTTTTTGTTAAAAGAAATTATTTGTAATCCTCCACACAAACAGGAAGCATATCATAACAGGAGCCTCCATGAGCTCATATTTCTAGATATAAGCTGATGGTTACTGAGGGAAGAGGGGTCCCTTTCCCATCCCACCCTTGCTTGCTCTTTCTACTCCTTCCCTATAGTAAATACTCCTCCCAAAAGAAACTAGGAAAGACTACATACCAAATCAATCAATACATGAAATACATTTCTCACAAACTCCAAAACAATTTCAATAAATGAATTGCTCAAAAGATGATAAAATTAGGAGTTTGCAATAATTTGTACACAGTATCTTAAAGGACAGAAAGGCTTAAAATAAGCATATGATTCAGCAACTTTACATTCATAATGCATATCCATAAAACATGGACACATTAAAATTACAATTTTTTTCTACAAATTCAACTAATAAACCTTTAATATACACTGTATGCATTTGAGACATTTTTCTGCAATCCTGATTCAGAATACATTCAGACAGGACTCTCCCCATATTTTTTCCCTGCGTTTGAATAAATGCATGTGTGTGTGCTCAGTTGTGTTCCACTTTTTGCAGCCCCATGAACTGTAGCCCACCAGGCTCCTCTGTCCATGGAATTTTCCAGGCAAGAATACTGGAGTGGGTTGCCATTTTCTCCTCCAGGGGATCTTCTCAACGCAGGGATCAAAACCATATCTCTCGCATTGCAGGCAGAGTCTTTACCACAGAGCCATCAGGAAAGCCAAGTTATATATTACTAAAACATAAATCTCAACAATAACTATCTTATAGAATTCACTCAGTGAGCCAGGCATGAAACTAGGCACTGATTTGATTCTTGTAATCAATTAAGAGATGGATATTATTCCTTCTCCCAAAGAGGAATCTAAGATTTACAGAGTTTAAAAATTTGCCCCAAATTACGGTTAGCAGGTGGGAGACATGAAATCTGAACCCAAACTTGTCTGATTCGTAAGCTTCCAATATTTCCATATACTCCTAGGATTGAAGACTTAAGAGTTAACAACTTACAAACATGAAGGATGTGCAGTATTCAAACAGGCTGTGTTCTGAGTTACCACGTGACAGCTCCACTGATTTAGAGCTAAATTTACTCCCCGAGTCATTCAGTATCTTGCCCAAAATAAAGTAGGATAAAACCAGAGCATATGTTAGAACTTAAGCCAAGTTATTATCTGTCTTCTTCACAAATTCTGAAAAGCTGGTCCACCAAAATCAGATGCTAGGAATGAGGAGGAAGAAAATCAAAATAGGGAGGGAAGAATGCTAAATTAGGAAGCACAGAGATGTGGAAGGACAAAATGGCAGGAAGAAAAATGAGAGGTTAAAAAAAAGAGAAACAAAGGATGAAAACAAGAAGAAAAGTAGCAGATTTTCTGATTTTGGAAGCCTTTTCTCAGCGCATGATGATCTGTGTAAGGTCAAAGTGAGTTCACCGCGGGATTTATGGAGGACCAAAGAGAGGATAGCAAGTGCTCCTGACTCTATCTTTTCGCAAGACTCATAGCATGGGAAGTACAGCTGCACCCTCCACATAACAGGCATACCTGAGTTCTCCCCTGAACTGCACTGGGCTTATGGGATGTCTATGTATGACAGGGAATTTTAAAAGTTTGCGGTCAGTGCACTTGAAAAGCTACTGGGAAAAATGTTGCTGCTTCTGCTTCCTGCCTTGCCTGATGGAGCCATTCCTGAAAGTTCTGGGCCCATTTTCAATATGCTGCAAAGAAAAAGCATGTTCTGCCCTCAGGTAGACAAAAGCCAAATGGTGACCCTATAAGAAGTAAGAGACTTCAGATAGTAGATATTCACCTCACGAACATAAGGGTAAAGCTTTATATAACATCTCCAACAGACAAGAATGGCACGCTTGGGCTCTTTTGACAAATTTTCACTTTGTCAAATTACTCAATAACTCTCGCAACCAAACATCTTACATGAAATTTCCAAGGATTTGATTGTTATTGACAAAAGAGAATGCTAAACTCTACTGAAGCTGGGGAGGGAAGTATTAAAAAAAAAAAAAAACTCTATATTGTCTGATACTCTTGGGTGAGAATAAAATAGGAGAACCAACAAAGTTTATTACTTACTTTAAAAAAAAGTCACTAAGCTTTTCAAAATTTCTTTTTATAATGACTTTCTGATTCCAGAAAGTTAAAATAATATTGTTGGTCTCTCTCTAAAAATGTCCCACAAACATCTTCATTGAATCTATGTCTGAAAAAGACACAGTACTTCACATCGACTTAAAAATAGAAAAAGAATTTCAAAGAGATTAAAGGTCAAGTTAAAAAACATACATACAAAGTAAAACTAGTAAAAAAAATATCAAAAAGTATGTTTATAGTCTCAGGGAGGGGATAATTTCCTCAGCAAAATGCAAAACTTATATGGAAAATGTGGACAGATTTGCTTCTACAAGAAAATGAAATGTTTGCCAAAAGCTACTATTTTAAAAGTCAAAAGAATAGAAGAAAATGTGAGCAATATATACAGCCAATAAAAGATTGATAGATACAATTTAGAAGGTAAATCAACAAATAAACACTTCTTTCTATCCTCCACTTGATAAAGATGCTTAGCCTTATTATTAATCAGAACAGTATTTCAAGTGAATTGGCAAAAATATAAAAGCTTGATATCTGATATGGGTGAAAGCATAAACAAAATGATGTCTTCATCTACTATTGATGGGAGTAAAAATTAATAAAGCATTTCTGCAAGGTAATCTATTAACATTTAAAATCAACATATAAAATATACAAACCTCTTCTCTTACCAATCCATTTCCAAATATCTATCTTTATTTTTTATTTTTTATTTTTCAAATATCTATCTTTATAACTAAGATGTTAATTACTTTTCTACAGATTGAGTAAAAATGTAAATCTTTTTATATTTTCCAATTCATTTAAAATAATAATGATAATAACAAAGTTACAGTAAATATTTGTATTGTTGCTGTTTAGTCACTATGGTAATTATTAAATGCCAGTAACATTTCAAAATGTTCCACATCCATGAACTCAGTTTGCCTTACAAAAACTGCCTGAGATGGGTACAATTATTGCCCTAGTATAGATGGAGATCCTGAGGATGAGAGGATGAGAAATTTGCTCAAAGTCACACATTTGAAATGAAGAGAGCCAGGATCAGACCCAGGTAGCCTGATGCCAGAGTCCTCAGAATTACTAAGAACAAAATGAAGTAGATGCCTAGAAACTGATTCAGAAAGATCTATAAGTTACATTGGTACTTTTAAAAAGATGTAAAAGAAATTTGTGTTATGATTTCTTAATGCAACCATAAATGACTATGTTAAAGTATCTACATAATGAGTAAGCCATGTATTTTATTATTGACATAATATATGCACTGGGAATGATTAAAGGAGGTTATCAATAGGAGTGGAAATGGCAGTGGGAGAGGAAGGTGAGTTCTATATGTCTGTGTATCTCTAATATGCTTGAAATTTTGAAAAACAAGAATGTATTCACGTGTTACTGTTACCATACTTTTAGCTCTATGTATCATAAATGTGCTTGAAATTTTGAAAAACAAGAATGCATTCACATGTTACTGTTATAATACTTTAATGTGATTTGTCTTAAAAAATAGTGTGTGGGGGGACGGGTCATACGGAAAACAGTTTGTCCTTACAGATGTTTCTATACAACTGTGTTTCTGGCTTTCAGTCACATTTTTCCCTCTTTTAAAACTTGATCCAAATATCTGTTAAAGTCAACCTCCTAAATTTTCCAGAATTGTTTTCAGCTTATATAAAAGGCTTTAACCTTTAACCTCTTTAGCTTTGGCCCCATTATGTTTATGAATATTTTTAAAGAACTAAAATTTTGGTTGCTCTTGAAAGACATTTAGATCATTTATATAAGAGGAGAAACTTAAACTAGGGGCCTGAATCTGGGGTTAAAACCTGGCTCTGTGTTCTCAGGCAGTATAGTTTTTCAGTCAACTATGAATCGGAACTATCAGAAGGCATCTGGGTGGTTTATGTGTAAGCAGAGAGGGCTGCAGAGGAGATCCGTAGGCCGTCAAACCTAAATAAGAGAAAAGGTTTCCTGTTCTAGTTCCTCCTGTGGGATCTCTTCAGGTCACTTTGATACTTACTCCAGAAGAACAAAGAATGCCTCTGTATCGAGGGAATAATATCGTACTGGACTTCCATCAGGAAACACAACTACCAGAAAGCTGATGGCCACCACTGTTCCTCACCAGTGTGATGGCTGCCAACCCTGCTCTGACCTTCTGGCTCCCTTATTTTTTTTCCAACCCTGTACCCATCAATGCCATCAGGCAGGGCTCCCAAAGTGGAGCACTCTTAGAAGACTTGGCAGCCCTCATGCCCCTAGATGCTTCCATTTCCCCTTTATGTGCACTTCTACATTTTCAACAAAGAAAGGGAGCCAGGAAGCAATGTGAGAACTAAATACAAGACTTGGTTACAATAAAAATGAGAGAATTCAAAAGCCGGGTTGCCTGTTCCTTTGGCAGTAGAGCTGCTCTGGAAAGGGCCTTGAGCTCTACTTCAGTGAAAATTAAAACGAATCACAGGCAGTCTTCACAGAAAAAGGATCAAATTATGTACTTACCTATGGGGTACTGATATAAACACAGATTTAGACAGACGTGTTACATGGTTCATGCATCCATATTAAGCACACATATGACTAATCCCTATACAGAGGGTCAAACACTAACAGGAGCTTTATTCAGGACTCTGGAATTATGGTAACTAGATATCCAACCAAAAACCAAAAGAATGGTGTCAAGACACAGAAAGAAGCATAGAGAAATGGACTAGGGTAAATTCTACCCCTTGACATTTTTATTGAAACAGGGCTGATAGTCTATTAGACATGGCAACAAGAGGTTTAAAGCATATCAAGCAATAATGAAACATAATTTCTAGGCTAACACCAAGATGGGAGCCACCATCTGGTGCTTCTGCCAGCCTCAAAGTTGGACAAAGAAGTATATTCTGAGACCATACATTCAAGAGGCAGACGGGCAGAAACTGAAGATGCTCGTGTGCAAAATGGAAAGCCAGAGTGAACTCTCCAAACTTCACCAACAATAATACTTTAAACTGTATGTGAAAACCTATATAACCTAAGACAAAACCTGGACGAAATGACTTCCTGTCTATAAGCATTACTTAACTGGAATAATTTTTTTAGTATAGAAGCTTAGAAAAACTCCAAGATCTTTCTTTAACCATTCATGTCCAAGTGAAAGTCACTCAGTTGTGTCTGACTGTTTGCGACCCCATGAACTATACAGTCCATGGAATTCTCCAGGACAGAATACTAGAATGGGTAGTGTTTCCCTTCTCCAGGGGATCTTCCCAGCCCAGGGATCAAACCAAGGTCTCCAACATTGTAGGTAGATTCTTTGCCAGCTGACTCACCAGGGAAGCCCATTTACATACCAGTTGGCCTCCAAATATTTACTGTTTTCCAATTACCAGACTAATGTGGATGGAGTCTAAAATTCTCTGTGGTCTCTCATTCTACCAGTTAAAATTAACCAACTGTCAACTTTGGCCTCAACACTGCGTAAGTAATGATGAACAAGATCATTATGAACTCTGGAGCTCACAGTCTGGCCTCTGTCTTCTAGATTACACCATCAGGATTCAGTTACCATGAACTGACAGAACAGATTTAAAAAAAAAAAAAAAAAAAACGCTATGAAGCTTACAGTTGCAGTCAGATAGACCTGCCTGAAAAGAACGCAGCACTGCTGTATTCTAAGATCTAGGTTTAACTTCCCTCTTTGGAATTTAAGCATCACCTTTCCATGGAAAGCAATGCCACTGACGCTGTTTGGGTTCTAGGGTTGACCTATAAAGCATGAGTTGCCCTGCCTGCAGCTACAGTGTGATTTTAAGGGATTTCTGGTTTGGGTTACCTTGGACCCATCAAATCAATAGTATTACACCGTAATTTACAGTCTCAACACTGCTACATGGACTGAAGCGTGCAATGCTGGGGTAGGTGAAAAGCTAGAAATACTTACGGATGGGCCGGCTGCCACCCTTCAGTCTCAACCTGTCTCCAGGACAAGAGAATATGAATAGGGATAGAATGTCCCTGAAGGCGCTTAGGAGGGCAAGAGTTCCCTTTGGAACAGCTCATTTGCACATCAGCCATTGGCCTCTCATAAAGAACCAGGGCATTGGTTCTGGCCAAGCCTACAACATTTCTCACTGCTGTCACTCAACAACCACTAGTGATGTGTTTCCTGTTCATTTCAGAGCATAACGGTGTTTTTACATATTCTCCCCTTTTTAAGATGCATGTTTTTCAAAAGTAATTCAAGTTCTAATAGCATTGAAAGTATATTAACTTCTTTTTATTGAAGTATAGTTGATTTACAACTACACTTTCAGGTTTACCACTAATAAATACACACACACACACACACACACACACACACATATAATATATACACCAAGTATGTGTGCATGCATGTTCAGGCACTTCAGTCTAGTCCAACAGTTTGCAATCCTATGGACTATAGCCCACCAGGATCCTCTGTTTATGAGACTTTTTTTTTTTTTTAGGCAAGAATACTGGAGTGGATTGCCATGCCCTTCTCCACAGATCTTCCCCACCCAGAGATCAAATCCACATCTCCGATGGCTCCTGCATCCCACTGAGCCTCCTCGAAAGTCCATATACAAGTGGATATATTATATATATATATATATATATTCTTTTTCAGCTTCTTTTCCATAGTAGGTTATGATAAGAAATGGGATACAGTTCTCTGTACTATACACGAGGTCCTTTTAACTTACATTAATTGCTAAACACCACGTTTTATGTAGTTTCATTACATGAGCCTCATCTTCTTTTCTAGATCCCCAAGTTACAGCTCAGCATCTGACCATAAAACAAGAACCTCAACTCAGGCCCATTTGTTCAAACTATGGCACAGATAGATATGGAGTTCAAAGTAGAGAAGGAAGCTATTCTAAACCTGAGTCTCCAAGACAAATTTTTAAAAACAATTTTATTTATGTCTAAAAATAAGGGAGTAAAACATAAGCTTTAGTAGTTACTGCTTGAAGAAAGCCATCTATTGGTTCTGTGACAAGGTTAAGTAAAACCTTTTCTTACCAATCGTTAAAGGTACGTTTAGGTTATACTCCCAAATTGTAGGTGCTCTGCAGTGATCATCCCAAATTATACAAAGAAGATACATTTTTAGTCTTATGCTGAAGTCACTATATGAAACATGATCTTCTGTGAAACAAAACATCTGCCTTTTATTCTTCTCCATCACTACACTACAGAGCATGTTCACATTTACAGACCATGATTCTGTTATTGTCTTAACACAAAGTAGAAATGAAGAATGACTCCCAAATATTGCTCCTACAGTTTCCAAAGCCTTTCTGAGCTCCCAAGAGGACCTAAGACCTATCCTTCCTCTGAAGATCCCGTAAGATGAAAGCTTCCAACACTACCCTCAAGGCAGAAAAGTGATAGAGCTAGAATCTCTGTCCAATAAAACTTCTCCTTGGGGATATTCACCACAAGTGCTTCTGAGGAAAAGAAGCATCTGGTCAAGACGAGGAGAACCAAATCCCATGGCAGGTGGCTGACACACAGAGAGGAGAACCCTAGCCCAGACCAGAGCACCAGCTGAATCCAGGGACACAGAAAGGTCCCCAAAGCTGTGGGTGGGTCTGGTTTGCAATGCTTATCCCACATCTTGTCACTCTTGGAAAGAGACCTGGGAGCCCATGTGTATCCCATAGAAAGGTGACTCTCCAAGAATATTTGGGAAAAACAGCATCAGCATTCCTTGGAAACTGTTAGAAATGCCAATTTTCAGGCCCACAGCAGATCTATTAAATCAGAAACTCCTGGAGTAACCCAGAAAGTCTGTGTTTTCATAAGCCCTCCAGGAGTTTCTGAGGCAAAGTCAAGTTTGCAAACCACCACCATAGGACTAATAAAAACTCATTATAGAACAGCCCCCTCCACCATCACCACCACTCAAGCCTTATTCATAACTGCAGAATGAGAGATCTTTCCTCCTTCAGAAGAAATGTCAAGGATCAAGAGGCCAAAGGGGGAGTCAGAAAGAGGTTTAACCATTATACTTAAGGACTTTACTGCTGTTCCTCCTCATTCATTTCAGGTTTCGGCATCTTGTTCATGGGCACACACAAAGTGAAAGGAGAAAGCATCAAAATGGATCTGATCCACCCCGGAGCCTGCTATACACTGACAACCTACTGCTATTTAAACCTCGCTTCCAAGTAAGCAGGCAACAATAACAGTAAACGTGACAAGCAATATCGATTAAGAAAACCCACCCAGCTGTCGCCCCAACACAATTAGGACACCACTAGCTGTGTTGTCACAGCTTTCCCCAGCTAGTGGCATTTATAAGAGACCATGCAGAATTCACCAATAACATGAGTCAATACACAGGTTTAAATATTGGAGCAAATGCTTTTTAATCACTAAAACTCTTGCCTACTTATATCCCCCCCGAAATGAATTTTCAATTTTCTAAAAGAGACCAATGATCTATTGTGAGCAACACAAACCCTAATTTTTAATCAAGCACTAGGAACTTTTCCACTAAAATAAGAAGTGACTCATTCACAATGCTTCAGTGTACCTCCAATAGCTGTTCCTATTTTGCTTCCCAACACTTTAAATTTCAGATGAGAATCTGAAAATGTAGAAGCAACACAGAAAGCATGCCACAGAAATTCTAGAAGTCAAATGTACAACAGAAAGGACCTTTTTTCACACAAAATATGTGTGTCTGTCACTTGCCTGCTGGCACTAGCCTGCCTTTCTGAAGTAGAAGCAAAACTCAGACATAATTAGTCACTTGAAAACTCAAGAAACCAGTTCTATGTTTTCGGGGACAATTGTCCTCATTGAAAGTGGGTAGTGCTGAGTAATCAACATGATTTTGCTCTGTCTTGATTTGTAGTATCATAGCTTTGTTGCTGTTTTCTCAGCCTTCAATCCTAGTCATTGTAAATCTAGCTGCTTCCTTCTTTAGCGATAATTAGCATTAGTCATAAGCCAAAATGATTCCATATAAGTAGTAAAATAAACACAACCCTTCTTACCTTTCATGCCAAACTTGGAGTGTCTTGCCAACTTCAGCAGAAATAGCATTACCAGTAGACAAAATCCCACTACAGATGCAATTACCACCACAGCATAGACCTAGAAAAAAGAAAAGAGGACAGTCATGAGCTTGTTTATTAGTTCCTTGTACCCTAAGCTGCTGCTGCCGATGAAGACAGTTAATATTTATTGAATAAGTACTATTTGATTTTCTAAGAACTTTATGGATATCAAATCACTTATTCTTCAACAAACCTAGGAAGAAGTATATAGGTCCTATTATTATCCCTATTCTACAAGTGAGAAACTGTAAGTTAAAACTAATAAAAATATTCATCCAATTGATATTATATAGATAAACTTATACTAACACATTGTATATTATTTAATAAATAGATATTTTATCTATTACCTATATACCTGCATACCTATCTAGAAAGAGAAGAGAGAGAATATAAAACATGAATGACAAAATCCTAATAATTTTTGAAGCTGCTGAAACATACAGGGGAGTTCATTTCTCTATTCTCTCTACCACTGTACATGTTTGAGAGTTGTCCATAATAAAGATTTTTTTTTTTTTAAGTTGGCTATTGCTGCTCTTAGGAAGTCAGAATGCCTGAAGCAGTGAGCAGGTCTAGAAGGGAGTAGGAAAAAAGTGGAGAGTGAGCTCAGCCTGTGAAGGCTCATGGGGTCGTAGACTTGACATGTGACCTTTTCTGTATGTATGAGAAAGATCAATACGGGATTTTTTTTTTTTAATTTAAAACTGTAATTGCAAGTTGCGAATCACATAAGACAGTAAATGCATATCTTTGTGAATCTTGTCACACCTCTGAGCTGGAAATCACAAAGGCAAAAGTGCATAATGCTAAGTACACACTAATAATTTATAAAAAAAAAAAAAAAAAGATGGACATAGGGCTGTCTTCCATTTTTGTTATTCACCCCAAAGTCCCACTTCCAAAATATGTCTGTTTTTATAAACCAGGAGTTGGCAAACTTTTCCTGTAAAGCCTCATATTGTAAATCTCTGTTGCAACTAGTCAATTCCACTGCTGTAGTGTGAAAACAGACATAGACAATATGCAAGCAAATGGGCTTGTCTGTGTTCCAATAAAACTTTATTGACAACAACAGATGGATAGCTGTATCTGAATATAGTTTAGCTAGAACTAATTAGCACTCTGTGGAAAGAAGTGCTTGATGGTTAAGGTGATTTTGAAGTGAAATGAAGTGAAAGTTGCTCAGTCATGTTCAACTTTTTGCAACCCCATGGACCCAATGGTCCATGGAACTCTCCAGGCAAGTACACTGGAGTGAATAGCCATTCCCTTCTCCAGAGGATCTTCCCAACCCAGGGATCAAACCCACATCTCCTGCATTGTGGCAGATTCTTTACCAGCTGAGCCACCAGAGAAGCCCAGGCATGCTGCTAAACATACTGAAGTGCCGAGGACAGTCCTCCAAAAGAAAAATTATCCATTGATAATAAAGCTAATAGCACTAAGGGCAGTGTACTCTTGCTTGGTACCAAAATAAATGCTAAATTTTCAAAAAGTGGCTGATGCGTCTGCCTCATCTTGGAATGAGGATGAGGCTGACAGAACTCTTAGTCAATACCTGTAATGAAACAAGAAATAAGCTTTTATTGTTTTAAGCCACTGAAATTTTGGGATTTTTGTTACCACAGCATAGTTTATCTTGATTAATATGCCCATATAATATACTATATATGGTATTTATATACCATAGTGAGAGGCAGTGTCAAGTGGAGATTAAGAAGATAGATTCTCCGAGTTCAGAATTTAGATTTACCACTTATTAGTTGCATGGTTTACAAATCACTTAACCTCTCAGCACCTGATAATCCTCATATATTAACTAGGGGATACAATAACTCTACCTTGCAGGTTGTTGTAAATCGTCAATCAGTTAATATAGGTATTGGGTTTGACATAGTGCCCAGTTTAATAAGTAATTAATTATGTTTGCTGTAATGATGATAATGATGATGGTAATAAAACTGAGATTTAGAAAAACATAAGAAAGCAGCCCCAGGTCATATCTCTCAAGCTTGGGACTGAAATAAAAGCCTGCTGCTGCTGCTGCTAAGTCTCTTTAGTCGTGTCTGACTGTGTGCGACCCCATAGACGGCAGCCCACCAGGCTCCCCCGTCTCTGGGATTCTCCAGGCAAAACACTGGAGTGGGTCGAAATATAAGCCTAGCAAATATAAAACCTGTGATTTGTGTGTGATTTATCCACTACATTGCATTTTCAAAGTGTGTGGCTGAGAGTGAAAGGAGAATAATAAAAACACATGGCTATAGCTTCTTAGGTGGTGCTAGTGGTAAAAAATCAGGCTGCCAATGCAGAAAACAGAAGAGACGCATGTTCAATCCCTGAGTCAGGAAGATCCCCTGGAGAAGGAAATGGCGACTCATTCCAGTATTTTTGCCTGAAAAATTCTATGAACAGAGGAGCCTAGTGGACTATAGTCCAAGGGGTCACAAAAAGTAGGACATGACTGAGCACACACACACTGAAATCCCCCCAGCAGAACCTTCAGATGGGGTTAGATGGAGACAGCATTAGACAAGGCGCAAAACACAGAAAAGAGCTCTTGCCAAACACTTGTCTAGGGTGGAACAAAGGTGTGATATTTCTCTTTCTCTCCTGCTTCACTTGTGAGTGGCTCTCCCAGGCAACACTTCTACAGATGTTCGAGCACACACTTAATTCTGTCTCTGTGACCTATATACAAATAGAATTGTAGTGATTCCTAAAAAGCAAGTTAGGAATCAACTTGTTCTAACCAAGATCATTTCCCTCAAACTCATCAGATGGTTTTGTGTATTTCTTTTTCAATCTTTATTTCTAACTAACATTTTCATGTGAAAGAGATCATCAGCTATAAGTTTCTCTACCCTATTATTAAATTCCAAAATTATACAGGTAAACAAGTTCAAGCACTATCTTATATGAAGGAATCTGAGATGAAGAGGGATTTGGAGGACCTGCCCTGAGTTCCAGGATCTCTCTGCAGAGCCACAGTACAGTCTTCCCCACTTCAGAAAGTACCTGATTGGCATTCAGGAAATCTTTGTCCTTATGTTCCCAGGATACCTCACCTTTACCAGCTGTGACACCTCACAGATGCTTCACTTTTCTAGGACTGTTTCCTCATCTGTATGTAGGGATAATATACCTACCCTGCATCTTTATTTCATTATGGAATGTTTAAGTTAACTTAGAAAATGGAAAGGTGATTGACTCCAGAAAAGCAGTTAATGATCTGCTAGCAAATATTTATACCTATTGAAGCAGTTCTAAATGTAAAGAATGTTTTAATAAACAAAGACTCTTATGACAACGAGAAGAATCATTTCCTCAAATTATTTGATAAATGCAGAGTTTCATGTACTGTGTGTATGTGCCTTGAGGTGGGAGTGTCTTCACATGGGAGAAAAGGAGTAAGTTTATTGGCTAGCTGGTTGGTTGGTTTTATCTAAGGCTACCTCTCAGCATATAATAAGGAGCTGCTCTGCTCTGAAAATTCAGCAGCATTCATGAGGAGCATTTGTTGCTTGCAAGTGTCTTCCAAAGGCTTTGAAAATACCACTGAATTTTGTATCAGCTCCCTGACTCTGAAACTTTTCTTCTAATCTAATGATCTTCCTGGTGATCAGGGGCTATTGATGTATTAAATGTTTGATCCACACATAATTTTGAAATTTTCTTTAAATTTTACAAAACTTTGACCTGCACTCTCACGCAAATTCCTAAGGGTTACAGATGGAGTCAAAATATACAGACTTTAAACAAAGATTATTTTCACTGATCTTGCTCTCCAATACCCTACCACAGACAGTTCAAACACTGAGATATACCAATTAAGGGCTTAAATTTAGCATTTGGATTCAAGTTGGGATACAATTTTTAGTAATTGAGATACATACACATCAGTGGGTTTAATGCATGCTCCTTGGATTCCTTACATACGCAAACAACATTCTCAAACCAAGAAACATTAAGTGTTTTGGTATGAGAGTAAAAACTTAAATGACTGCACAAGGAAAGAATTAGAAAACATTCTGTAGTTGATTTAACACAGCAGTTTTCTTGCTGTTTCAATGAATATAGTCATCTGTGGAAACATGTGTGTGTCTCCAAATACTGGATGTGTATTTATAAGTTGCAGTTAAGTTGCATCTCTTTTTGAGCCCCCTGGTCCCACTGCATGGCCTTGATTTAAATATTCATCATATATCTTGATTATTGAACCAAATACCTAAATCATCATCCCACTTCCAATCTTTCTCTTCTTAAACCCATTCTATAGTGTTCATCATCAGTCTAATCACCTCTAGGTGTCAGGTACTATTCCAAGGACTAGGAATACAGCTGGGAAAAACACTGACCAGGTCACCTATACTAAGAATCTAACTAAAGAATCAGGGAAAGGAAAAAGATATTAAACATGTAAACAAATAAAAACTCAAGATAACTATCACAATAATAACTGCTCAGAAGAAAAAGAAATAGGGCACTGGATGCTGCTAGCCACTCTAGTTAAAGCTGTGTGGTGACCATTGGGAAGTGCATGCCTCCTAGAGAAAAAAGCAAATGTGAAAACTATGAGACAAAAGTAATCCTGGAGCATGCAAGAGAGCATTTTAAAAAGATAACTGGTAAACAGTGAGGAGAGTGTGCAGATGAAGTCAGAGAGACGGACAAGGGCAAGATATGTAGGGCCCTATTAACCATCACGAGGAGTTGGGTTTCTCATTACAATGCAATGAGAAGACTCTGAGAATGACAATAAAAGAGTGATCCTATTTGTGCTTTAAAAAGGTCACTCAAGGGAGAGGGTTCAAGACGGTGATGTAAGAAGATCCTAAACTCATCTCCTACCATAGACACAGCAAGTCTACAACTAAATATGAAACAATTCCCTCAGAAAAGGATCTGAAAACTAGATGAACAGAGCCTCCACTTGTTCCATCAGAAGTATAATCATGGGGATGGGGTGTAAAAAAGATAAAGCTTTGGCATGTATTCAAACTTAAGTTACTACCAACTTAAAACAGGATATTACTTACATACAGTGTTATATGTGAATGTCCCAGTAATCACAAGGAAAAAACTTAAGAGGAAAAAATGATAAGAGAATCTAAACATAACACTAAAGAAAACCACCAAACACAAGAGAAGAGAGAAAGAGAATAAGAAAGGAACAGAAAAGAACTACAAAAATAGCCAAAAACAACTAACAAAATTATGACATTATATATTGGTCAATAATTTATTTAAATATAAATGGGCTAAATTCACCAATCAAAAGACATGGAGTGACTAAATGGATTAAAAAGCATGATCTGTCTGTATGTTGCCTACAAGATACTCACTTCAGAAGAAAGAACACACAGGCTGAAAATGAAGAGACAGAAAAAGATATTTCATGAAAATGGAATAAAAAGAAAGCTGGAATAGCTATATTCAGAACAGACAAAACAAACTAAAACAAACACTGTAACAAAAGACAAAGTGAAAGTGAAAGCGCTCAGTCGTGTCTGACTCTTTGCGACCCCATGGACTGTAACCTACTAGACTTCTCCGTCCATGGGATTCTCCAGGCAAGAATACTGGAGTGGATTGCCATTTCCTTCTCCAGGGGATCCTCCCGACCCAGGGATCGAACCCGGGTCTCCTGCATTGGAGGCAGGCGCTTTAACCTCTGAGCCACCAGGGAAGCCAAAGGACAAAGGGCATTAAATAATGATAAAGGGGTCAATCCAGCAAGAAGATATAACATTTACAAAGGTATATGCACCCAATATAGGAGCACCAAGATACACAGAGCAAATGTTCAACATCTGGTGCCATCATAGATGGAGAAACAGTAGAAACAGTGGCAGACTTTATTTTGCGGGGCTCCAAAATCACTGCAGATGGTGACTGCAGCCATGAAATTAAAAGACGCTTACTCCTTGGAAAAAAATCTATTGACCAACCTAGACAGCATATTAAAAAGCAGAGACATTACTTTACCAACAAAGGTCTGTCTAGTCAAGGCTATGGTTTTTCCTGTAGTCATGTATGGATGTGAGAGTTGGACTATAAAGAAAGTTGAGTGCCGAAGGATTGATGCTTTTGAACTGTGGTGTTGGAGAAGACTCTTGAGAGTACTCTGGACTGCAAGGAGATGCAACCAGTCCATCTTAAAGGAAATCTGTCCTGAATGTTCATTGGAAGAATTGATGTTGAAGCTGAAACTGCAATACTTGTCCACCTGATGTGAAGAGCTGACTCATTTGAAAAGACCCTGATGCAGGGAAAAACTGAAGGTGAGAGAGGAAGGGGATGACAGCAAATGAGATGGTTGGATGGCATCACTGACTCAATGGACATGAGTTTGAGTAAACTCCAGGAGTTGATGATGGACAGGATGGCCTGGCATGCTGCAGTCCATGGAGTCACAAAGAGTCGGACATGACTGAGTGACTGAACTGAAAGGGAGAATTTGAAAGAGATACAATAATAGCAGGAGACTTAACACCCCACTTATATCAATGGATTGATTATCCAAAAACTTGTTAGACCAGATGACCTTCCAGATATACACAGAGCATTCCATCAAAAAGCAGTAGATAAACTTTCTTCTCAAAGGCACATGGAAGGTTCTCCAAGACAGTTCACATGTTAGGTCAGTAAACAAGTCTCAGGAAATTTAAGAGGATTAAAATCATATCAAACATCTTCTCCATAGACAATTATATGAAACTAAAACTTAGTCACAAGAAAAAATTGGAAAAACTACAAAAACTGGAGATTAAACAACATGTTACTGAACAACCAATAGGTTTCTGAAGAATCAAAGAAGAAATAAAAATGCATAGAGATGAATGAAAATAGAAATTTAACATACCAAAGTCTTTGGAATGCAGCAAACGTCACAAGAGGGACATTCATAGAAATACAGCCCAATCTCAATAAACAAGAAAAGTCCTAAATAAGGAAGCTAACTTTCCACCCAAAGGAACTAGAAAAAGCATAACACATGAAGCCAAATATTAGTAAAAGAAATAATAAAGATTCAAGCATAAATAAATAAAGACTAAAAAATAGAAAAGATCAATAAAACAAAAAGCTCTTTGAAAAGATAAAATCAAAAAAATTTCAGCTAGACTAATAAAAAAGAGACTCAAATATATAAAATCAGAAGTGAAAGAGAAGAAATAGCAATGGCATCATAAGAAAATAAAGGATCATAAGAGGCTGTTACAAACAATTATTTGCCAAAAAATGGACAAATTGGAATAAAAGGATAAACTCCTAGAAACATAATTTTTCAAGACTGGATTATTAAGAAATAGATCTGAATAGACAAATTACTAGTGAGGAAATTAAAACAGTAATCAAAATTCTCCCAACAAGCAAAAGCCCAGGACCAAGCAGTTTTAATGGCAAATTCTACAAAAACATTCAAATATTTAAGAACTATCTTTCCCAAATTCTTCAGGAAAAAAAAAAAATACTGAAGAAGAAGGAACTTGCCAAAAGCATTCTACAAAGCTAACATTTCCCTGGCACCAAAACCAGATGAGGACACCAAAAAGAAAATAACTGGCCAATATCTTGATGAACACAGATGCAAAATCCTCAATGAATATTAGCAAAATACATCTGATATGCATTAAAAGGATCATACACCACAGTGAAATGTAATTTATTCCAGGGATTCAAAGATGGTTCAATATCTGCAAACCATCATGATATATAACATTAACAAAATGAAGGATAAACAATCACACATGATCATCTCAATTTATAAAGAAAAAAGCACCTGACAAAATTTAACATCCACTTATGATAACAACTCAACAAAGAGGTCAGCAGCAAGACAAAAATGCCCACTCTTGACACTTTCATTCAACACAATGTTGGAAGTCCTAGCCATAGAAATTAGGCAATAAAAAGAAATGAAAGCACCCAAGAAAGAAAGACAAGTAAAACTGTCATGATTTGCAGATGACATGATACCATATTAAGAAAACCCTGAAGAGTCCACCAAAAAATTATTATAACCAGTAAATTAATTCAGTGAAATCACAGGATACAAAATCAATGTACAGATATGTATGGCATTTCTATATACTAATAATGATCTATCAGAAAAGGAAACTAATAAAACAATCCCATTTGCAATTATACCAAAAGAATAAAATACCTAGGAATAAATTTAACCAAAAGTGAAAAGAGCAGCACACAGAAAACTAAGATGATGATGAGAAATTGAAAAAAAAAAAGCAAAAACAAATAAGTGGAAGATATTCCATATTCATGAACTGGAAGAATTAATCTTGTTAAAATGTCCATAGTACCCAAAGCAGTCTATAGATTCAGTGTAAACTCTATCAAAATTCCAATGGCATATTTCATAGATATAGAATAAATAATCCCCAAATTTGTACGGTACCAGTAAAGAACCTGAATAGCCAAAACTATCATGAGATAGAAGAACAAAGTTGGAGGTATCTCACTCCCTGATTTCACACAGTACTATAAAACTACAGTAATCAAAACAGTTTGGCATGGGCACAAAAACAGACACACAGATCAAGCGACAGAAGTGAGAACTTAGAAATAAACCCATATATATACAGACAATTAATTTATAACAGAGGAGCAAAGAACATACAGTGAAGAAAGAACAGTCTCTTCAACACAATAAATGGTGCTGGGAAAACTGGATAGCCATATGCAGAAGAATGAAACTAAAAAACTATTTCATGGCACCTGCAAAAATTAACTCAGAATGGATTAAAAATTTGAATGTAAGACCTGAAACCATACAATTCTTAAATGGAAACACAGGCAATAATCTCACTGACATTAGTTTTAAAAATGTTTTTGTAGATCTGAATCCAAAAGCAAGTGAAACAAAGGCAAAAATAAATAAATAAGACTGCATCAAACTAAAAAGCTCCTTTACAGTGAAGGAAACTGTCACCAAAATAAAAATTCAACCTATGAGTGAAAGAAAATATTTACAAATCATATATCTGATAAGGGGTTAATATCCAAAATATATAAAGAACTCATACAACTCAACAATAGAAAACCAAACAACCAGATTAAAAAATGTATGGAAAATCTGAATAAACATTTTTTCCCAAAGACATACAGATGGCCAACAAACACATGAAAATATGTTCAATATCACTAATTATTAGGGAAATGCAAATCAAAACCATATAAGATATCATCTCACACCTGTTAGAATGGGTATTATTGAAAAGGAAGAAATAACAAATGTTGGCAAGGATATTGAGAAAAAAGAATCTTCAACACTGGTGGTGAGGATGCAAACTGGTACAGCCACCATGTAAAACAGTATGGAGACTCCTCAAAAAATTAAGAATAGAAGTACCATATGACCCAGCTATTCTACTTCTGGGTATTTATACTAGAACATGAAAAAACTAATTCAAAAGGATGTATGCACCCATATGTTCAATGGACCATTTCTAGGGAAGAATTTTAGGCACAGAGAGGGTGTGCCTTCTATTTATTATCTCCCAGCAATGGACAGGTATCTGGGATTCAGTGTCAGGTTGCCTATTTCAGAAAAAGGGGAGTCTGGTCACTGCAATCCTCTCTCCTTTCCAACCCAACTTTGGGAACTCAAAGAACACCTAGTCCACCCTCTGTCCCTGGCCTCTCCTCCCCAAGAATCCTGCTCATATGTTGCATTCCATGCTCAGTGGTCATGGCTATCCACTGAGAAGCAACATTCATGGCTTTCCCGTGAATGATCCCATTATCTACCTGGTAATGCTCTGTTCCCACCACCACCCCCGTGCCACAGCACTGCACTGGGTTTAGGGCAGCCAAGAGTGGACAAGAGACTTGTACATACTGTATGATATCACTTATGTGAAATTCTAAAACAATACAAATGAATACACATGCAAAATAGAAACAAACTCAAGATTTAGGGGTTTCACTGGTGGCTCACTGATAAAGAACCTGACTGCCAATTCAGGAAATGTGGGTTTGATCCCTGGGTCAGGATGATCCCCTAGAGGAGGAAATGGCAGCCCACTCCAATATTCTTGCCTGGAGAATTCCATGGACAGGGGAGCCTGGCAATCTACAGTCCATGGGGTTGCAAAGAGTCAAACATGACTTAGCAACTACACACATGTTCAACGCAGCATTATTTACAATAGACAAGATGTGTTGACAACCCAAGTGTCCATCAACAGATGAATGGATAAGAAGATGTGATATGTGATATATATAAATATATACATATCTATTTATTGGAATATTACTCAATGGAATAATGTGCAATGGACTTGAGTTTATTCAATGGAATATTACTCAGCCATTAAAAACAATGAAATCTTCCCATTTGTGACAATATGGATGGACCTTGAAGGTACTATAGTAACGGAAATAAGTCGGACAAAAGACAAATACCATATGATTTCACCCATCTGTAGAATCTAAAAACAAACAAACAAACAAAATAGAAACCAACTCATAGATACAGAGATCAGATTAGTGGTCACCAAGAGAAAGGGGGTCAGGGTGAGCAAAATGAGTGAAGAGGCTCAACTGTATGGTGACAGAGGGTAACTAGGCTGGTGGGACTACCACTCTTTAGTGTACACAGATGTGAAATTATAATATAGTACAGCTGAAACTTATAAAATAAAAAAAAAAACTATTAAAAAAAAAGTCACTCAGGCTGATGCATGAAGAAGAAAGGCTGGAAGATCACAAGAGTGGGAGAGGGAGACAGGGTGGGAAGCCAGGCAGTCATCCAGGAACAAGCAATTGTGGCAAACTTTGTCTGCAAAGTGCCAAATGATAAATATTTCCAGCGCTGCAGGCCATACAGACTTTGCTGCAACTACTCCATATGTCCTTGAGCGCAAAAATAGCCACAACAATATGTAAATAGGCATAATTCTATTCTAATAAAACTTTATTTATGGACATTGACATGTGAATTTCATAAAAAGCTCATGTGTCACAAAATGTCATCATTTTTTTTTTCAAACCACTTAAAATGTTAAAACTATTCTTAGCCTACAGACTACATAAGCTGAACTTGGCCCAAGGGCCATAGTGTGTGGACGGACAGGTTTGAAGTTTACAAGGAGGTAGAACTCACACGATGTTTGGGTGCACATGACAAGGAAGGAAAAGAAAAGAATGGAGGAATCTGCTGGGTTTTGACCTGAGCTGCTGTCCCAGAGTCCTGGGGAGATGAACTCACACCCCCTTTAATGTTCTTCACTGTGCCATAAATCTAACCACCTGGCACTGAGGTTCAAGACCTCATGACCAACTTCCCCAGCCTTGCCTCTGACCACCATCTACACACCCCCTGCCTTCTGATCAAGAATGTTTCCAGTTTGCAGGCTCTTGTTCACGCACCTACAAGGCCCTTCCTCTTCTTTCCTCTGTGTCCAAATTCCATGCATCCATCACAGGCTATGAAACCTGTCCCACAGACTCCTCCAGCTGTCCTAAGAGAAAGGACCAGGGTGCCTCTGGTCCTTCTCCATCTACCACTCCCATTGCCGTGCTCAGCCTCTATTTGCATTCCAGGTGCTAGTATTCACATCTCAGGTCTCTGACCTAAGTATAAGAACCAAAAGGATAGATCTGTATTTCATTCATATTTTTATATCCTCCCATGGCCAGCCCCTTTCAGAACTTACTGGATTTCTTACACTCTGTAGGCACTGAAATTTTTATTAAGATATTTAAGGAGACAAGTATGAAGGTGTGGAAACAAGAATAATTATACATATCCCTGAATGAGATGCTGGGCTGGATGAATAACAAGGTGGAATCAAGAGTGCCGGGAGAAATATCAATAACCTCAGGTATGCAGATGATACCACCTTAATGGCAGAAAGTGAAGAAGAACTAAAGAGCCTCTTGATGAAGGTGAAAATGGAGAGTAAAAAAGCTGGTTTAAAATGTAACATTCAGAAAACTAAGATTATGGCATCCAGTCCCATCACTTCATGGCAAGCATATGGGGAGAAAATTGGAAACAGTAAAAGATTTTATTATCTTGGGCTCCAAAACCACTGCAGATGGTGACTGCAACCATGAAATTAAAACATGCTTTCTTCTTGAAAGAAAGCTATGACAAACCTAGACAGCATATTAAAAAGCAGAGACATCACTTTGCTGACAAAGGTCCATATAGTCAAAGCTATGGTTTTTCCAGTAGTCATGTACAGATGTGAGAGCGGGACCATAAAGAAGGCTGAGTGCTGAAGAAGTGATGCTTTCAAACTGTGGTGCTCAAGAAGACTCTTGAGAGTCCCTTGGACAGCAAAGTGATCAAACCAGTCAATGCTAAAGGAAATCAACCCTGAATATCACTGGAAGTACAGATGCTGGAGCTGAAGCTCCAATACTTTGGCCACCTGATGTAAAGAGCCAACCCATTGGAAAAGACCCTAATTCTGGGAAAGATTGAGGGCATGAGGAGTAGGGAGTGACAGAGAATGAGATGGTTGGATGGCATCATTGACTCAATGGACATAAGTCTGAGCAGCCTCCACGAGATAGTGAAGGACAGTGAAGTCTGGCATGCTGCAGTCAGTCCACGGGTTCATGGAGTCAGACACGACCGAGCAACTGAAGAACAAAACTGAATGAGAAACCTGGTTTCTTGATACAGTAGTAATACTGTTTTAAAGGACAATTTTTTTTTTTTAGAAACTTAAAGTTTTTGAAAGTTACCATACCATTTTTTATTCTCACTAACAATATCTAGAGGCTTCCCAGGTGGTGTTAGTGGTAAAGAACCTGTCTGCAGCAGACCCAAGAGTTGCAGGTTCCATCCCTGAGCCAGGACGATCTTCTGGAGGAGGGCGTAGCAGCCCACTCCAGTATTCTTGCTTGGAGAATTCCATGGACAGAGAAGCCTGGCAGTCCATGGGGTCGTAGAGTCGGATATGACTGAGCAACGTAACAAGCACACATGCGTGCCCACAGTAATCTCTAAGGCTTTCTATTTTTCCACAACCTTGCAAACATTTGTTTGTATCTGTCTTTTGTTTTGTTTTTGGCTTCCAAGCGACATGTGGTATCTTAGTTCTCAGACCAGGGATGGAACTCATGTCCCCTGAAGGGTGCAGAGTCTTAACCACTGGACTGCCAAGGAAGTCCCTAAAGGACCGATATTTAAAACAGGAATCATCAGCAATAAGTCAGAGGCTATGCAGCACCTTTATGCGTGTCTTAGTTGCTCAGTCGTGTCTGACTCTTTGTGACCCCATGGAATTCTCCAGGCAAGAATACTGGAGTGGGTTGCCATTCCTTTCTCCAGAGGTCTTTCCCAACTCAGGGACTGAATCTGGGTCTCTTGCATTGCAGACAGATTCTTTACCACCTGGCTATCAGGGAAGACCACAGCACCTTTGTAACTTCTCTTAAATCTTTCGAACACCATATTTACATCTGAATGAAAGTATTTTGTTAAAAGACTGGCATTGAAAGTCCCTCAGGCATTCAAGCAATCAAAATGCTCAGAAACAATTTAGCAAACAAGGAAGCATCTCACTCACCGAGAGGTGTTCCCGACCCGTATCAACAACACCTGTGGGAAGAGTTCCATTACTTTTGTTCGTGGTGTCCCCAATGTCATTTGCTGCAGTTCCGTAATCTTAAATTGGAGAGAGGGGAAAAAGAAGGAAGCATGAAGTTGAAGGTGTCTTTAGGCTGCAATCAAACATGAGCCAGAACAAAGCAAGACAAATCACAAGCTTCCAAACCACTGACAGTGTGGCTGGGGAGAAACATGACACCTCCCCACCTTGGTTTAAATTCACTGTAAGACTGTGATGTCAAAACTGTATTCAACTCAGATCTTTACATCATTGCTTTGTTGGTCAAATTCCAAACCAGGTTTAGGATTTTTCTCTGCACATAAAGGTTTTTATTATATAATATTGTATATAATATCAATATATTCCTTTTTTGATAAAGTATTTAATGAAAATACAAAAAAAATCGACCATACAAGAATCATAGATTTATAGGCCTAGAAGAGTCTTTGGAAATCGAGTCTAACCACCAGTTTTACAGCCGAAGAATGAAAGCTCAGAAATATTACTAGTAATTACTAATCTTAAGGTCAACTGGCAAGAAGGCAACAGAGTCTGAAAATCAGACTTGAAATCAGCAGCATTGATTTCTGGACATTTTACTTATTCTCTTAAAAGAGAATGTGGACTCAGCGCTGAGAGTGAACTTGGGTCCACATCTGAACTTTTTAAAAGAGTTCTGAATTGTCAATATTTCAGTTGCAGAATTAATGTATAGGGAACTTCACCAAGACAACACTTAGAATTGTGAGGATATGTTCTCATAGTTCTCAAATGTAGCTGCTCCTCTGAATCAATTTTAGCCTACATGATCAGGATAGAAATAAGTGATTTTTCTGTAGGGAACGTCTTTATTAATAATATTATATATAAAAGTCATAAAAAGTTTTAGTAAACTTATTGCAGACAATGTTGTTTATAAATGGTTTGTATTTTTATTCTAAATAGATAAGGTGCCTTCAATTTCCATCCTGAACAACCAACCTCATTAAGCCAGCCCCAGCTAATCTTCCCTCGGTAGAAATATCATGCTGGCCTCAAGGCAACCAATTTAAATTATATTCTTATTAGCAGAGTGTTCCTTTGAATGTGAATGAAAATTAACAGCAACAGCATTTATTTTCTATCTGTGGTTGTTTCATTCTCAACCGTAAAACTATATTCTTACCATTTTCATTTTGAAAATATTAGAACTTATTAATATTTCAAACACTAGGAGATATCATTTATTTGCTTATTTTCCCTCTTCATATTATATCCAGCTACTCATGCAAAATTAAATCATTAAAGTATCTACAGTTTCATATAACAACATTTTAGGCCAAATATTCAAAGTGTGATCTGAGTCCAATGGAAAGATGACATTTTTAGAGACTTAAAATTATTGGAAAGGAGTTCAAAACATAATTTTAAAATGGAAAAATCACAATACAATTTCTCTGTGATACAATTTGATGTACTCTTTCTTTAAGCCATATCAAAACAAATAAATATAAAAATACACAAATGACATCCACAAAATCACCCAAACCACAACAGCCTGGAGGAAATATGGCTTAACATGCATAAAGCAAGAAAAGACAATTTAATTCCCTAGATAAAATTAGCTCAAGTTAAATATACACGCATAAACACAGAATCATTTTATATTTAAAAATGCAAATTATTTTTACATTAAAAATATAAATATACACATTTGTCAAGGTTTGCATCAGAATTAAAGAATATACTATTTTATAGAATAAATATATAAATGCAACATTTTGATCAATGTAACTTTTTATCAATTTTAAATTTCAAGCCAAGTGTTGAAATTGAGCCTGCCATTTCCACAAAGAAGCCTCCTGGTCATGAAGGTGGTTTCAAAACTATTAACAATGGGTTCTTATACCTAGTAAAAGGACCCTGAAATTCAAAGGAAAGATGAGATATTTGGTAAGCTGATGCTGGGAGGGATTGAGGACAGGAGGAGAAGGGGACGACAGAGGATGAGATGGCTGGATGGCATCACCGACTTGATGGACGTGAGTTTGAGTGAACTCCAAGAGTTGGTGATGGACAGAGAGGCCTGGCGTGCTGCCATTCATGGGGTCGCAAAGAGTCGGACATGACTGAGCGACTGAACCGAACTGAATACAGTGGACAGTTTGGTTCTCTCCTTTCACATTCCAAAAGTAAAAGGGTTACTTCCTCAGTTGTGTCTGACTCTTTACAACCCATGGACTGAAGCCCTCCAGGCTCCCTGTCCATGGAATTCTCCAGGCAAGAATACTGGAGTGGATATCCATTCCCTTCTTCCAGGAGATCCTCCCAACCCAGGGATTGAACCCGGGTCTCCTGCCTTGCAGGCAGATTCTTTACCATTTAAGAAAGACCCATTTTATTCAAGGGAATTTATTCCTCTAGGAAAGTTGATCTAAACTCCAGGTATGGATCTATTTAACCAAGGGTTAATCCAGCCCTCAATACTGGAGGCAAAAATGAACCATGACCCAACTGAGTCCTGAGTCAGAAACAGGGAGAGTTTGATGGAGGTCTCTGGGAAAGTTCTCCTTCTCCTGGAACAATTTCAGAAGTTCCTCCCTTTCTCCCATCAATGTGAATGACTCATTTTAAGACCATAAGAGAAACCAGCGTTCAGTGAAGCCAGCACAGTGGGCAGGAGGGTGCAGAGATGGGGGAAAAAAACCTGGATCCTTGATGATATGGTTGAGTTGCTGGTTTCACCAACCTTAAAACGTGCCTTGCCTTTGAGGTTCCTGTCTCTGAGCCAGGCTTTTTCATTATATAAGAAACATAATTTTGAATTGAGTTTACCGTCATGGCCAGAAATTGATACACCTCCCTTTTCTTGGAGTCAAGGCTTTTAAACAGGTAATTAGTTCTCAATTATGGAAACAAAATGTCTATTACAGTGGAATGGATTTACTACTTCCAAGAACAAGCATGAGAGAGAAAATGCTATTTACAGGCATTGTAAATATCAAGGGAAAACAGCCATCAATACCGAATGATTTTTGAAGTATTATTTTGGCCTAAGTCATGCTTGAAGTGTATATTTAATTGAGCTTAAAGTTCTTCTTCGGTTGATTTATTACATTTTAGGCAAATATTTTGAAAAAATACAAAATACAGACCACATGATAGCTACCTTCATAAATTACATCAGGATAATTTGGATTTGCACCTAAAAAGCAAAACAAAACAAAGATATCTTGTTAAGTAGGCATTCAAAGTTAAAAAATTACTAACTAAGCCCACTAAAATTGGCTAAATACATATTGAAGGTTTTAAATTGAATAGATTGTTTTATAGTTAAATAAAATCTGAAATTCTAGATTTGCTTCATGTTAACCTTGTTGCTCTTCCCAAGCCCACAACTCCCGTCTCTATTCCAGAAAGGAAAAGAAAAGGGCAAACAGAAATTAAAATCACTTTAATGAGAAAAAATTCAAGCATCAATGAACTATGACCACTTTTTTTGCTATTTCTATTAATCACTTGATCAATTTAATTATAATTTTGGTATTTTCATTCCAGAAAAAGATCACTTCTGATCCACTTTGATTATTCTCTGATGACTCAGGGTTTACTTTCAAACTTTGTTTTGGAAGGTCCATTTGTATTCACAAACACATTATTAACAAGCCTGCATGATAACGCCTGAAGTACAATTTTTCTCTCCACCTTGTCTTGAGGGACATTTCCAAGACGGAATAACCCTTTTATTACCCTAATATAACACAGAAAAATAAATGTACTTTCTCTACTGAGGTTACAAAAAATGTTATGTCAAGAAAGAAATTCAAGAGTATATCATTTTTTTTGATATGTCTTTAGTCACCAAAATGGTCAGAATATTCTGTTTTAAAATATTCCAAGAAAATTTGCAAAAAAATTTTTTAAATCTTTTTAAAATCACTGTTAACAAGAACAGGTGACAAAAAAATTTTTGCTTATTCTTCTATCAAAACTATTGAAACTATAGTATCTATATGAAGGCCTGCTTGAAATTAAAATCAAAATTTGATGTAACATTTAAGCGATTACAAAATGAATTTCCAAAGTCACTTTCTATGCTTTTAGTCTTTCCTCACTGTGTGAAATATAAAATTTGTAAGCTATAAAATTTACTTGATTCTCATTTCATTTCTGAACTCTTAGCAGAAAAATACTTAAAATCAGTGAATCTTGAGCCTATTTTCTGTTTTTGTAGCTCTTAGTAAATAATCAAGATTAATCTAAATGAAGAGCCAAATAAAAGTGGTCTTAATATTCAAGCCAGAATTTCAATACAGTTCACCTAGAAGATACCTATTTTAGCAGGGGGAAAAAAATAAGTTGATCATTGTGCATTTTGATTCGGGGATATTGCATACTGCTGTGCAGTCTGTGCTTTGTACAGCTCTAGGGGGCACCATTAAGACTGTCATCAATGTTGATGGAATCACCTGAAATTGTGCAATGCACAACGTGTACAGCCACTCCTGATGACCCTACATCAATTCATGCATAGTCATCCTTCCAGTCATTTTCAATTATATTTTGAGTTTTATGATCCCAAACATCATGTCAAAATAGCTTTGAGTTACAAAATATCAATAGACATTGTCAGAATTATTTGTAGCTGACACAACATTCCTGAGAAGGCCCTTGAAAATGACCCTGCAGGTTGAAGGGGAATTCAGTGAATAAAGCAAGGGAATATCTCAATGGAAGCTCTGGGAATGTCATTAACAGGACACCTGCCCATCCTCTGAAGTCTTTTCTCTTGGCAATGTCCTTGGACCTACCTAATGACATCCCCCCAAACAGGATTTTCCACCACTGCTGAAGAAAAGGTTCTATAATCCCAAGAAAGGAAGTCGTTCTTTGCACTGCTCAGTAATCTGTTACTTTTTTTCTTTTGTTTTTAATTTATTTTAATTGGAGGCTAATTACTTTTACAATATTGTAGTGGTTTTTGCCATACATTGACATGAATCAGCCATGGGTGTACATGTGTTCCCCATCCTAAACCCCGCTTCGACCTCCCTCCCCATCCCATCCCTCAGAAGATCCCATTCGGATCTGGACCCACTGGTCCCTCAACAAACAATCTGAATCTGCAAGGCTGAATCTGCCCGACTCGTCTGCTCCTCACTTCTAGACCTCACTCTAGGTCTCCAAGGCCCAGAATTTTCTCACCATGGCCCTGCACAAACTTCCTAGGACTGGTAAGCCCCTCCCCTACAACTGTCACCTCCAGGTGGCCACGCCACCAGGATGAGCACCCTCTGACACAAGACCCAAGGATGGGTGAGGAGTGAGTGTGAGCCAGGACAGGCAGGCTGAGGTGTCCACATGCACACCCATCCCCTTCATATAGCTCTCACCATATCACCGGAAGCCCAGGGCAGGGGCCATGACTGGGGACCAGCTCTACTGAAACCACTCTGCTTCCGCTTGGAATGCCAAGAGTCTGAGAATTCGACCTGCAAACCCAGGCTTCCAGGTCATTATAAATATATATTTGCCAAGGTAACAGAATGTACTAAGTCACTTCAGTCATGTCCAGCTCTTTGCAACCCCATGAACTGTAGCCCTCCAGGTTCCTCTGTCCATGGGATTCTCCAGGCAAGAACACTGGAGTCGGTTGCCATGTCCTCTCCAGGGGATCTTCCCAACCCAGAGATGAACTCATATCTAGTATGTTGCAGGAGGAATCTTTACCACTAGTGCCCCCTGGGAAGCCCAAAGTAGGAGAATAGAACTTTTTCTTTTTAATTTAACAAGTCATTAACTTGATTTATATTTCTTAAGTATTTGGATTGAAGCATGTGGACCCTTACTTGTACTAGATTAAACAACCATCTAAGATGGTCTGAGGCCAAGGAGTTTAAGTTTTAAAACTGGGACAGTTCTGAGCAAACCTGTGCAGTTGTCCAGGATGGGGGCCTTCCCTGGACATAGGAAGTGCTAAAACTGGGACGAGTCGGTCACTCTGATTTCTTCTCATACCCTCAACAACCCCACATGCAGTCGCCACCTGATTACATCAGAAAGTAAAGAGGCTCTATGGATTCAGAGCCAGATTTATCTAAACTACACATGAATGAACTTCATCGAATATGACTGATATACAGGTGTATTCAGCCTCATCACAGAAAGGGAACACCCAAACTCATTACTCACACAAAGCCCTGCTGCTGCTGCTGCTAAGTCACTTCAGTCGTGTCTGACTCTATGCAACCCCATAGACGGCAGCCCACCAGGCTCCTCTGTCCCTAGGATTCTCCAGGCAAGAACACTGGAGTGGGTTGCCATTTCCTTCTCCAATGCATGAAAGTGAAAACTGAAAGTGAAGTCGCTCAGTCGTGTCCAACTCTTAGCGACCCCATAGACTGCAGCCCACCAGGCTCCTCCGTCCGTGGGATTTTCCAGGCAAGAGTACTGGAGTGGGTTGCCATTTCCTTCTCCAATGCACGAAAATGAAAAGTGAAAGTGAAGTTGCTCAGTCGTGTCCGACTCTTAGCAACCCCATGGACTGCAGCCTACCAGGCTCCTCCATCCTTGGGATTTTCCAGGCAAGAGTCCTGGAGTGGGTTGCCATTGCTTTTTCCACACAAAGCCCTAGGAAGATTCAAAATGTTGAAACAATTCAATATAGCAAATGGGTACAGGAAAATGGGATCTGGGATGGGATCCAAAGGAAATAGGTTAGTTCAGAACCTGGAAAATAGGTCCTTTTCCAAACTTTTGATTCATATCAGTGCACGGCTTTTCTACCAAGTTCACCAGCAAAATCATGAGGTCAGGTCTACATTCTGAAAAGCACTATATTTTCCTTGTTTCATTGTCCCAGGTGCATGAGAAGTATTGTCGCTTTACTTTCATTGTCAGAAATAGCCAAATTTAGCACAAGATTATGAAACTCACAGAAAGACAACGTGGGAGGAACAATTTTTTTTTCCTATCATACTGTACTATGTCTGATGAGGACCTGCTCATCAAAAGAAAGAAATGTCTCGTCCTGTACAAAGGTTTAGAAGACACGCTACATGGAAGGATGCACAGACCCAGACTTTACAAAATGATAGGGTCACATTACTCCAGCTGACCCCAGCTTAACAAGCATATTATTTTGCTTCTGGCAACTTCTGAGTCAAGCTAAGCTTCAATGATGTTTATATGCTAATAGCACAGTAGCTATTAACATCATATTAAATGCAGAAACAGGAAAAAAATCACCATTTCCTTTTCAGACTTTTTGCAATGGTCAAAATTCAAAGATATCTGCCATTTTAAAGCCTAATTTCTGGTTCCTTTTATTTAGTTTAAATTTATTCACTATGTATCATTATGTGCTAAAGGTAGGAACCACTGTTGGAGATAATCAGTATTAAAAAGTGAATGAGAAAAGATAAACACGGGATAGGAGGGGGAAAAGTGAATGAAAAGAGAATTGAAAGAGACACGTGTACCCCAATGCTCATTGCAGCACTGTTTATAATAGCCAGGACATGGAAGCAACCTAGATGTCCATCAGCAAATGAATGGATAAGAAAGCTGTGGTACATATACACAATGGAGTATTATTCATCCATTAAAAAGAATACATTTGAATCAGTTCTAATGAGGTGGATAAAACTGGAGCCGATTATACAGAGTGAAGTAAGCCAGAAAGAAAAACACCAATACAGTATACTAATGCATATATATGGAATTTAGAAAGATGGCAACGATAACCCTATATGCGAGACAGCAAAAGAGACACAGGTGTATAGAACAGTCTTTTGGACTCTGTGGGAGAGGGAGAGGGTGGGATGATTTGGGAGAATGGCATTGAAACATGTATATTATCATATGTGAAACGAATCGCCAGTCCAGGTTTGATGCAGGATACAGGATGCTTGGGGCTGGTGCACTGGATAACCCAGAGGGATGGTACAGGGAGGGAGGTGAGAGGGGGGTTCAGGATGGGGACACATGTGTATACCTGTGGTGGATTCATGTTGATGTATGGCAAAACCAATACAATATTGTAATTAGTCTCCAGTTAAAATAAATAAATTTAAATTTAAAAATAAAAAGAAAGACAAATGCACTTGAGTAATGCAGTTGTCGTGGAGATTTGAGAAGGGTTATGGTTCCCTGAACCAGGGTCTCCTGCATTGCAGGAAGATTCTTTACCATCTGAGCTGTGGGAAAGTCCCTGAGAGAGAGAGAGTCATGGTTTGCTGAGGGCTTCCCAGTGGCTCAGTGGTAAAGAACCTGCCTACCAAAGCAGGAGACGCAGGAGATGTGGGTTTCACACCTGGGTCAGGAAGATGCCCTGAAGGAGGAAATGGCATCCCATTCCAGAATTCTTGCAGGGAAAATCCCATGGACGGGGAGCCTGGAGGATTATAGTCCATGGGGTCACAAAGAGTTGGACATGACTGAAGCCACTGAGAACAGCGCGGCATGGTTTCTTGAAGACTATCCTGGTAGCTCTCATCAACTAAGAAATCTCAGACAGGAGCAACAGAGGTGGCCTCAAGCTCTAAAACTTCATGTTGGGAATCTCCAGAGTAAAATATGGACTTCCTGGGACTCCCTTAACCCACTGGCACTCCAAACAAGCAGCAGATCATTCTCTACCTCTGCAGTTCACTCCAGTGTAGAAGCTACAACTTTTTCCCAACCAAAACAAGATGAGTGCCCAGGTCTGTCTGATGTTCAAGTACTATCTTCTGAAGAGTCTGTTGAGTACCTCCAGGTGCTACACTCACTAGTACCTTGTTGCTGACCTAAGGCCTGTTGTCAGAAATTATGGGAAGAGAGTTAACAGGTCCAGAGTGCAGCCTGAAAAACCCCAAGTGAAAAAGAACCATGAAGATTGTATTACAACCACACATGCACTCCTGACAAAGCTCTGTGTTCAATGTGCCATGTCTGCACCTCCAAAAGATGGACCCTGAGGACATTTAAGCTTCTAAACATGGATGACAGAATCACTCCCCTGTCAACAATATCGGACCAATGTCATCCACCATTCTCTTAAGTCTATGCTAAATAGCTTAATGTGAGGGCCTATTTATTTCTATCTTCTAATCTTATTTACAGCTCATGAGTAAATCGTATGACTTTATATAAACCTTCATGAGTAAATCTTTATGATTTTTTAACTGCAAAACACTACAGTAAAAGGAAAAACACATTTGCAGGATTAAAAACAATTGGGGGAAGATAGGTAGCCTGACCAGAGGGTTCACTTTCCATTCTGCTCTAGAGATAAAAATAATAGCAGAGGCCAGAAGACATATCTGTTTCTTTCCTTTAGGCTTTTCATCTCTAACGCTTAAAAACAATTTTTTTAAGACTTTCCTTTCAATTCTTTTTGCAGACTCTCTTTAGCGTGATTTTTAAAAATATTTCAAAGGATTCCATACAATAAAGGAATAACAAAAGATTTGTTCATTTCAAATAAACTTTCCTTTGCTTTGTCAACAGTGTTTTCTAACTCAGGGCAGACCACCTTTTGAATTTCAGAGCCTTCTTCCCATCCCTCTCAGAATGACATGCAGAACTCAGGGGCCAAAAACATCGGTGGTTCAGACATCTGGGTCCTTTTCTGGCTGAATCTCTACTGTGCCTGCAGCACTGAGAGCCTCTTCCCTTCTTCTACAACAAAGGAGTCTTCCATCTGACAGAAGAGGATAATAGCATTGGCTTGGCAACTCCTCAGGAGCTTCAGGAGATGTAATTAATTAACATTAGTCCTCTTGAGACAAAAAGAGCTATTTAAGTATAAATCTTAATTATCACGATTATTATGAGTCTATAGTAGAACCATACCCTTCTCTGTTTTTAAGGCAGAAAAGCAGGCAAAACTTTTCTGCCTTTCACTCCCAGGACAAGACATGGGTCCTGACAAATGGCCTTAAGAATAAGTAGTGGGGGTGGGGGGCTTTATATTCTCTGAATGTATAACACTTGGAGAAATTTCCTCACCCTACATTCTTTGGCCTAAGTACACCAAGTCTAATCTGCCAGTTCGAGGGCAATTCTAAGTGCTGTAGAGAGCGCTAGTTCATCCAGACGTCATGAATCTTTGGATAAAATGGCACAAATGAAAAGCTGTGGGGAAAGCTCTTCCAATATTTATAGTTTGCTTCTGACGCACATTTTGCATAGGAGACAACTGCTCCGAATGAGGCAGCATAAGTCACTAACTCCCACTGCTTGTGTGAATGAGCATTCTTGAGCTGTGAGATTCTTCCTGAATGAGTGGGCCATAGAGGCACTCTTTATGTACCGCCTAAAGAATGGAAAGCTTTGAAATCTGGGTATTTTATCATCTAGCACTCTGGCTAGGTTTGTTCCAAGCCTAAAGCATTCATCATTCAGGTCATGATTTCAACAAGAGAATCTACTCTTAAACAATCAATATGTTCATGTTTACAATAATACCTGACCTTGAATATTCTTGGAACTTGTGCTTTCTAATCAGAAGGTGCTAGCAAAAGCTCCAGGTTTCTTCCACATGGCCCTCACAAGCAATCTCTCTGCCGTGAATTTCTGCTTAGAATTCTGCTTAAAAGAGCACCCTCTCCACTTCTAATCTCCAGTCTCCACACACATTCATGTTCATGAAGCAACTTTTCTACATGTGGGACTGAATTCCAGTGACAGCCACATAATGGATCAATTTCATCTTAGATAAGTCTTATTTTTGACCCATAAGCTAAATAGGGTACAGAAGCATCTTTGGAGAATCTGCAGATAAGCCCTTGCTTTCTATGTGTGTGCCTGCACCACCATCTCTACTTATTCACCCTCCTAAGCCGCCTTAAGTCATTATGTTATTGTTGTTGCTTAGTCGCTAAGTTGTGTCCGACTTTTTTGACCTCATGGACTGTAGCTCGCCAGGCTCCTCTGACCAGGGGATTCCCCATGCAAGAATACTGGAGTGGGCTGCCATTTCCTACTCCAGGGAATCTTCTCGACCCAGATATCAGACCCAAGCCTCCTGCATCTGCTGCATAGGCAGACAGTTTCTTTACCACTGAGCCNACCTCATGGACTGTAGCTGGCCAGGCTCCTCTGACCAGGGGATTCCCCATGCAAGAATACTGGAGTGGGCTGCCATTTCCTACTCCAGGGAATCTTCTCGACCCAGATATCAGACCCAAGCCTCCTGCATCTGCTGCATAGGCAGACAGTTTCTTTACCACTGAGCCATCCCAGAAGCCCTGAGCCATCCTGCTTTTAGGAAAACCCAATCAGAGTGCTTCTCTGTGCACCAACTACTCCATGTTTGTATCATTATTCCTGGTTAATACCGTTGGAGAGTCAGTGAGGTAAGCTCAATGAATGCCTGAATAGTCCTTCCAGTGTTCACACTGCCCCCGCCCCAACCCTTGCCGGAGTTTGCAGGGAAGAAGTGAATGAACTGCCTTCACTACTCAAGGGTGGTCCATGGATCTGCAGCACCATCTGGGAGCTCATTAGAAATGCAGATTGTCAGGCCCTTCTCCAGATCATGGAATCAGAATCTACATTTAACAGGATCCCCGGGAGAGCTCATCTCTCATTAAAGGTTGAGAAATCCTGATTTATAATTCTTTGGCAAGTGTGACCAAAGTCAAAAGACCCCAGTGTTCATAGAGGATAGTACTTTTTCAGTGAAACATAGAGTAAACCTGAAAACAGCAGACCTAAATATTGAGAGGGCTGGATAACGACTGCAAAAATGTTAGGGGTAAGGGCAAGAGTTGTGTTTGTCTCTAGAGGCAAATCTCTGGGTCCCCCTGCAAATGGGAAGGGGGAGTGGAGAGAGCTTAGACACCTGAGGCAGTTATATTCACCCACCCTCTCTAAGAACCTAACACTGACTCAGTTTTCTCCTAAAAAGGCCAAGTCAAGAAAGCTCCTGTAGTCAAGTAACAGAGTCTGGGGGTCCTCTTCTCTGGGCAAGCCCAGGCCCCCAGAGAGGTGAGGACAAAGCCAAAGCTGAGATGAAGCAGTTCTGGGCAGCCAGTTTCTTTCTAAGGCCAGAGTGCATAAGCACTAGGGAGGTGAGGATGGGCGCACTGGCAGCATGTTCTTGCCCCTCCCCCAGGAGAGGGCAGCACTGAGCTCCTCCCTGTGCAAGGTGGGGGCCCCTGAGGCCATGCCCAGACATATTCCTCTTTACAATCACCTTTATGTAAATCAACATTCAAAAAACAAAGATCATGGCATCCGGTCCCATCACTTCATGGGAAATAGATGGGGAAACAGTGTAAACATTGTCAGACTTTATTTTTCTGGGCTCCAAAATCACTGCAGATGGTGACTGCAGCCATGAAATTAAAAGACGCTTTCTCCTTGGAAGAAAAGTAATGACCAACCTGGATAGCATATTCAAAAGCAAAGATATTATTTTGCCGACTAAGGTCCGTCTAGTCAAGGCTATGGTTTTTCCAGTAGTCACGTATGGATGTGAGAGTTGGACTGTAAAGAAGGCTGAGTGCTGAAGAATTGAGGCTTTTGAACTGTGGTGTTGGCGAAGACTCTTGAGAGTCCCTCGGACTGCAAAGAGATCCAACCAGTCCATTCTGAAGGAGATCAGCCCTGGGATTTCTTTGGAAGGAATGATGCTGAAGCTGAAGCTCTGGTACTTTGGCCACCTCATGCAAAGAGTTGACTCACTGGAAAAGACTCTGATGCTGGGAGGGATTGGGGGCAGGAGGAGAAGGGGACGACCGAGGATGAGATGGCCAGATGGCATCACTGACTCAACGGGTGTAAGTCTGAGTGAACTCTGGGAGTTGGTGATGGACAGGGAGGCCTGGCGTGCTGCGATTCATGGGGTCACAAAGAGTTGGACATGACTGACAACTGAACTGAAGTGTTAGAACCTGACATTTTGCAGAGAAGGAAAGCTAGACTCAGAGGTGGTAAGAAAACTGCTCAAAGCCACAGAGGGTATGAAAGATGCAACTCTTGGGCTAATCAGAGCCTAGTCTCAAACCCTTCCCACTGTGGCAAAGCTTCCCTTTGAATAACAGGGAGAGTGAGACAACCATGATTAAAATTCCAAGCTCAAACACCAGATCTGAGTGAGTCATGTGGATTAACACAAGAGACAGGAGTTTATTTCACTGAAAGGAAAAAGGACAATGTTTGAGGTTCTACCTACTCCACTTAGTTTTTCTGTTCAAGGCTTCTACAGAAAGAGAACATTCAAAGGAGCGCTTACTTCTTTATTGCTTGCAATTGCTGCATATCTTCAGCTGAATAAGGCTTCCCTGGTGGTGCAGGGGTTAAAGCATCTGCCTGCAATGTGGGAGACCTGGGTTTGATCCCTAGGTCGGGAAGATCCCCTGGAGAAGGAAATGGCAACTCACTCCTGTATTCTTGCCTGGAGAATCCCATGGACGGAGGAGCTTGGTGGGCTATAGTCCACAGATCGCAAAGTCAGAAATGACTGAGCAACTTCACTTTCACTTTCAGCAGAATAGGGTTCCTTCCTTTCATGAGTAGGTCCTGCCTAATAGTGGGATAGGGACATCCCTGGGAATTAGAAGCCAAGAGAGACAACCACAAAGAGAAGCAGGAGACAGTAATGAAAGCCCAAGTGTTTCTCCGTCTTTTATCATTTTATGGGTAGTTGAAGTGTTTTCTATTATTGGAAAACAGGGCCGTGTTTCATCACCATCCAGTAGGTAGCCCAGCATTTTCTGTTCCTCAAACCTCCAGAGAGACCTGACAAATTGTTCAAAATCCTAGAACTGCAGTACAACAGGATGTTAAGCAAGACTCTCCCTGCCTTAATAACCAACACCGAAGTGAGCACCAAAGGTGGAATTCACAAAAGCAATGATTGAATCCACATCCTTTGAAATATCTGATTCATGAGAGATTTCAAAAGGTCCCAGAGAGGAGAGAAAAAGGAAGGACTTATAAAGAAGTTTCTTTGGGGAGAAGTGTCACCATCACCACCCCACCATGGAGCTTCCACAGCTGCACTTGAGAACATGACCTGTGTTCTCTGCAGGTGAAAGGCTCAAGGTCTGGTGGCTGACTCTGCCAGAGATGGCTCAGGCCAAGTGTGGTGGTGGGATGCAGCTGACATCTGGGTCCCACCTGTGCTCCCAGAATTGTCAGGACAAGGGATCCTGAGGGCTCCCCTGGACCAGATGGAGGCAGCACAGAAGGAAGTCTGTGGGGGAGTCTAGAGGGCCAGAGGGAGCCCCCAGTGTACAAAGCTGCATTCCTGGGTATGAAGGAGGAGCTACTTTCAGCAGCCAGAACACGGATGCATTTCTGTCATGGGAGCTTCAGGAGAGGGGGCTGCAGAGAGAGGAATCCCAAAGTTCTCCAGGAAAGATGAGCTGTGAATTGACACTGAACACACCCAGGTCCCAAGAGCACAGAGCCAGCAACAAGTACACTTCCCTGCCTTCCATCCCCATGCCCATCCCCTCCACCCAGGCAGCACAAAAGCTTAAATCTCATTAGCTAGCTCTATCCCCCACCCCCATTCTGCCAGCCTGCGCAGAGAGGGGAGAGGAGACTGACCCTTAAATCAAGTCCAGGGTTGATTTCTAACTCAGAAGCGACATCCTGTTTCACATTTGAGATTCCATCTGTAACCTCAAGTGATCCAAGGATTGTCTGTTACTCAACAATGAGCAGAAAAATCTTGCTTGGGTCAGAATTCCATCCCAGACAAGTGACTCTCACCCTTGGCTGCACATTGGGATCACTGGGGAATCTCAAAAATGAAAAATGCCAAAGCCCAAGGCTCATCCTGGAACGACGGAATCAGAATTGCTAGAGATGGGCCCCAGAAATGTGTCTTAAAAAATGAGATAAGATTAAAAAACAATTAAAACTCAACCATTAATGTGTAACAAAGGGCAGGATGCTACTCTTCAGTAGACCAAGAAGTGACTAAATAGTAAAGGGACAATGGAAAACCAAGAGGAAATGAAATGAATTTGACTGTCACCAGCTGTGTTCTTCCATGTGCTAGAAAGATAAAAATCACTGTTCTCCAGATGCATTTTGAAGCAGAAAGCTCCTTGTTGTACTTTAAATAAAACTCAAAACTGACCAGCTGTGGCCGCTGCTGCTAAGTCACCTCAGTCGTGTCTGACTCTGTGCAACCCCATAGATGGCAGCCCACCAGGCTTCCCTGTCCCTGGGATTCTCCAGGCAAGAACACTGGAATGGGTTGCCATTTCCTTCTCCAAACTGACTAGAGCTGAGTTCAGTTCCAAGGATTGGATCAGAAGTAATCAATGTAGTGTTTAGAAAGTCTTGACTCCCATTATCAGTTGCAAGTCAAGTTGCCAGTAATGATCTGGACTGGCACCTGGGTCCTGCTGACATCTAAAGACCTGATAACACCTGTCCCTCCTCACAACAGCCTGGCTGGGGCTGGTGTCTGGTGTCAGACTCTGCAAGGCTCCAGCACCCTGGAGAGATACATGGGCATCTTTACTGCCAGTCTCACATCCTCACACCTATAGATGGCACCCTCTTGGCCTGGCTGATGCTGGCTTGGGGTCCCCCTGCTCCAAGTGGAAAACAGAACGTCTGCCACAACATCCCATATTTCCACTCCATGCGGTGTGAAAGGCAATTGGGACTGTCACTAAGTTCAGTCATCCTCTTCCATGCCCACCCATTTTTATATTATTAGGTGTTTTTTATTTATCTATTTTTACTCCTGTTTTAATTTCTGTCAACATGCTTCCTTCTTTTTCTCCAAATAGAGAGTGAATTCTTAAACAAGGTGACCATTTCATGGAAATCTGAGTGCTGAGCTGAATGAGGAACACATGAGACTAGACAGAAGAGCTGCTGTTCTAATTCTTCTGGATTCATACAATGATGCAACTGACTTCACAGAAATCCAAGACTGCCTGGTTCCTGGTAAGTCCAGAAACTTGTGTGTGAACAAAAGGATCTCATCAAAACAACTCGGGGGAAAGTAGCTATAACTTTGTATCATGGAGATTTGTGAGAGCTGACCTTCTTGATCAACTATGGTATGATGACAACAGAAACACTGAAGGACCATAAACTCAAACATGACCTTAAAGTAGAATGTACATTTAGACCAGCAGGGTCTAAATATATATAGTATTATATATACATATATATAATATTTCCTTTTGTAAATTTTTCTTTAGTTTTCAGGGGAGTTAAGAGGGGAAAAAAAAAAAGCATTTCTAAGAAAAGCCATTATCTGTAGGCTAGGGCTACAAATCACATAAATATCCACAAAGATTCTACCATACAAGCCAAGTGAGATCAGTCTCTTAACTGGTCTCACTGGTTTATGGCCCATATGGGCCATTTATATATCCACTATCACCCTGGGCCAAGTCTCTTTCATTTCCACTTTCATTTATTACTCCCTGATAGTGGGTCCTTGAGTAAATACTTAAAGTGAAATAAAAATCAGTCTTTTCTAAAGCCATATTTATTTTAAAGATCTGATAAAAAAAAAGAATAAATGAAAAGAAAGGGAAAGAACATATTTTTTTAAAATATGGCTTAATTTTTGTTGTAGATAAATAAATGATTATTTCCTTTTAAGGGAATACTTGAGAGACTTTGAGCTATTTTCAGACCAGAAAACCACTCTTTCCAATCACTAGCTAAGTTAAAACTAACAAAAGCCATCAATAAAAATGAGGCCACGTAGATAAGATGAGTTAAAGTGTACCAAATATTGGTACTGTACAGAAATGTTCAAAAGAAAACACATAAAAATCCTATCGAAAATAGAAGCTTCTGGCTTTACACTGACAGAACAATGCTTATATCAAAGCATACAAACCACTTCTAAAACTTTTAAATGCCAGACCTTCAACCTGGAATCAAGTTCACCTCCAACAGTTTCAGAAGCCAGTTGGTGAAATTTACATAAATCCTTAAGTTTAGGAGAGAATAATGCACTAATTTGGGTCAGTTTCTTAGTTTTGACAAAAGTAAGCAATGCAAGATGTTAGCAACAGGGAACTCAGCTGAGGGGGAGCTGTGAACTCTCGGGACCATCTCTGTAACTTTTCTGTAGATTTAAAATTATTCACAAATAAAACATTCATTTAGAAACATACAAAAAACCATGTCCCAGAAGCAGAGATTCTGGATTTAACTATAAAGCTGTTATCCCCACAAATGTGCAGGAAGAAAATGAACACAGTAATCTAGCGATTTACTACAGCAAATGTAGCCAAGCAACTAAACTCTCAATTAAGAGGAAGATTTAATGAAACAGACAACAACTGCCAGGGTGTCTGGGTAAGGCATCCAAACATAGCTTGTTTTATGTGCTCCTGAAAGGCTGTTTGTAAATCAAACTTATATAATTCAAATCACATTTTGAGCACGCTAAGGAAGCTGGTGCATTTAAAAAGCTGCTGAATAAATACCAGGATGACAGGAAGATGGATTGTGTAACAAGAATTATTGCATTCTCATTTGGTGAAGGTGGCTTGGCAGCCATCACCCTTTGTCCATGGGGCTGTCCTGGGAGCCATAGTAGTACCTGCTGCCCAATCAGCCCCTGCCCCACCGGTCTCCAAGTTTCTATTTTCCCTTCTGTCTGCAAGGCTGGCTTTGTGTGGCTTTGATTAATTCAGAGCTATTATGGTGAGGAATTCTAATCATGAACAGGTCCCAACAGCCAAACACATGGCTCAGCCTCCCCAGTGGTATCAGGTATTTCGGCAATACGATCAAGCAAATAAGAATACTTTCAGTGAACAAGAGTGTCTGGAGCAAGTGAATGCATGATATTGTCCCTGCTGTTACTGGGGCTCCCACTGAAATTCTTCTGCTGACCATGGACTGGACTCCCAATACCAGCCATCCTTTTCCCAATTCAAACCATTGGTCAGATGGGAACTAGTACCACTCTTAGAAAAATAATTCAGGATTCCATCAACGGATGCCTTAACTCAGTCAGCCCGGGTAAGCAAAACATCCACAATACTGGTTTCTCAGCCACAGATGAGAGAGCAGGATTCTGAATCCCAGCTGGTTAAAGGGTCAGAAAATATATCTCAAACAGCACATGAGCCAACAAAATTCAGTTCACCTGCTCACAGATTTGCTTGTATTGTGTCACTGTGGGTACAAAATCTCATATAACACTTGAGAGAAAAATAATGTGTGTGTTATCAGAATATTGTTCAAATTATTCATCCCTATCACCTCCATGGGAGGAGTATGAGGCCCTGCCCCTGGATTGGCCTTGGCCCTCTGACTTGCTTTGGCCAATGGCATACAAGTTGAAGAAACTGTGTGGAAGTAGATCTCCTGTGTAGCTGCTGTTTCTGTACCCTGCACCCCAGAACAAACACACATGCAACAAAATTCCCCTAGCTGATCTACAGGACCATGAGCAAGACAAAATGGTTGTTTCAAGCCACTGGGTTTGGGAGTGGTTTATTGTACTCATGGTGTTGTCAATAGTAGAGTGACACACGCTAGCCCTCTCCAGATGCAAAAACATCAGGTACTCACCATCATCGATTCCAGGCCAGCCCATGAAGTGAGCAGAAATTTGTTTCTCATCCTTCCCATATTCATTCTTGGCTACTAACTTGTAGTCCCCATTGTTCATGTGAGTGGGGTTATCCAGCTGGAGGCAGCCGTGGTACTCCGTATGATTGGTAACATGGATTTTAGTACAGATGTATTTGGACTCATTCAAAATTGCCCCGTTATAGAACCACTGAAGCGCTGGCTTGGGATTGCCTTTCACAGTGAATGGAATGCACCAGTGGTGGTCTGAGGTTGGAGATTCGAGAAATGTGATAGTTGGAGCAACTAAATTGAAAAAGAGAGAGTTAATAGCATCAGAAAGCTCAGAATTCTCCCCATCTCCAAATCTCTGTGTCATAGATTGGGGGGGGGGGATCTTACTCAACCATTGTCTGGTTTAAGAAAACGTATGACCCGCAACTCTGGAATCCATCAATATTTTGTATCATCATCAAGTTTATTGAACTTTTACAGAGAGCTTCAGAAAGAATCCTTTCCCTGCTCTGCCTAAGATCCAGGCATCATAGGCATCTTTACACCTATTCAGTGTGAAAATCAACTCCAAACAGATTCCAGTGATTTCTGACAGTGGAAAGGGCTCATCTGAAGTTGACTTTGGTTTCTAACACATATGCCTTGATATGATGGAGATTAATCACCAAAACATTGAGGACCACTATTCTTACAGGGCTTCGCTAAATAATACAATGACAAAAATGACTTTGGAAATCTTGCTTGAAGCTCGGATCTCACATAAATTTTCCAAAACAAATAAAAAACTGGTCAATGCAAAGAATGTTACTACTGATGTTGACTGATTATTATAAAGTCTGATAAATTGATATATTTTTCACTGTCAAATAGTAAATGCTCTTTAATAGCATCACTTTTCATTATAGTACAGTCCATTTTTGCTAGAATTTCAGATACATCAAAGTTTTGATCCTTTAAATGTCTGAGGTCCTATCTAAACCTGAAAAACAAACTAGAGATTATTTTAAAATCAAATACAAAGCACTTTATTCTTAAGGGAAACAAACATTATCAGGTAGCATCTTTAAACAGAGTACTTATCCTGAATGAAGACACTTAAAATCCCTCTTAAGTGGGATACATGTTGTCCATTTTCATGTGGTCTGACTTTGATAAGTATAAAACTGAGGACTGGAAAAGACCTTTGAGACCTAATAGTATCATTTTTTCAGATGAAAAAACCCAAGTGCTATGAGGCCAAGCACTTTTCCTTACTGAGTGAGAAAAATCTGGACCAGGAATCCAGAACTCCTAATGCCCTTCCCTTCATGCATCACTTCCTGGTTGTACATGTTCACCACACAAAGTGGGGAAATCATAGCCTGGCAGCTAATACATCTGAGTGGGTCACTGCTAAGGATCTCTCAGATGTTAATATTCCCTAACACTTATTTCTCATTATCTAAATCTTGATAGACTAGACCAGCTCTCCAGACCAGGGAGTCTACTAGATACTAACCTAAACTGGAAAACATTTGAATTGGAGTGCCCTTATTTGTAGGTCTGTGTGACAAACACAAGGATCACAATGGGGGAGGGACAATACTTACCTTCCTCCCACCAGCCCAGGTCCCCATATGCCCAGGCCCCACTTCTTCCTGCCACCACACTCTAATGTGCTTTTTGTGAGGTGTTGATTTAAGGACATAAAGTTGGAGGCTTGGTTGTACATGTTTGGGGATGACACTGACTTCAAGATTGGTCAAAATCATGAGAAATTGTGAGTCCAGGACCTTCTGGGCATCGGGGTAGTATTGACACTGGCAAAAGGTTGGCGATTTCAATCATTCACTCCAACAGTCACATAAGGAATGCGCGTTATGAGTGAATACTAATCAGCGTATCAACACCTTGTGTCCACATGTGTATAATGCACATTCATACGTGTGCACACTCGTGTTTTTCTCAGCCAAATCCTAATTCAGAGTAAAACCTCATTAATTTATACCACGGCAGCTCAGAATTTGCAATGATGTGAAGATTATGTATTTTTTCACTGAATACGTACATCATTCACATTGAATGAAACAGTCTGGAATGTTAAGATATACATTGCATTGCTTACAATACTGGAAAACAATGTACATATGCTAAAGAAATATTAATATCCTTTATCTTCAGAAGACAGAAACTTAAAGCAATTATAATAATAAAAGTTTTTTGCAGTTAATAATAATTTTCAGCCATTTTAGTACTATTCCTTCCACTTCCCACAGAAGCTTGATGTCAAACTAATGAGGTTTATTTTTTGTATCAACAATATATTGAGTATGAACAGCCAGCCCAATACTTTAGGTATCACAACTTTAAAGGTTCATATTGCTTTTATAGAGAACAAAATTTAGAAACTAGCTTATCAAAATTTAAACTACAAGTTATTAACAAAGGAAGATAACCAGCTCAAAATATGTTCTATCAAGAAAAGACAGGATAAGGCACAATAGGACAAGTTTAAGATCGAGAAAGAAGCTAAAGACAACACATGAACAAGAGAGATTAGCAGAAATAGAAGGAATGGAGGGAGCTGGTAACATTTCTTAATTAAGGATGCACAGAACACTGCAGATACTTTTTTAACGCACAAAGCAGCAGAGGTCCCCAACCACAAATGCGGGTGTGTCCACGATCTTTTCTATTAAAAACACACGTTGATCTGATTACGTACAATGTACAGTGAGGTTGACAGAATCTTGATCTTCTCCTACAAGATTTTCTGCCACACAAGAGATTTGCTTTCCACTGTCATCAGATGAAATGTTAGTTATCCTTAAGGAGCCCTGTGTGTGGCTTGTTTCATTCTACAAATGAATTAACAAACAAAAATAATCTTGATTAGAACTGAACCCAATAGTGAGAAGATCTGGCATTTCTTCCCCTAACTAGAGAAAATCATCTGTAACATTAGAAAAAAAAAATTCCAATCTAATCAATCTCAATAAAAGGGGCAACTCAGAAGTTATTCTGTTATCTCCAGATTTTAATTATAAATGTGTGAAGCTGATTTAATCCTTGAATTCCTACCTACCTTCCTCGAAGGGAAAAAACCACAATGAGAGTCACTCACCTTGCTCATGATGAAACAAAAAGTTTACTAGAGACCTACAGACTTGCCAATCTATGAAGTATACAGAACTAAAATACAATCTGCCTTAGTCTTTGTTTAGTCAGAATAGACAGAAAGTAAATACACAGCAAAACTCATTGTAAATCTCTCTATGTGGCCCTATAAAATATTAAATGATTATTACTAGGTTAATACAATCTCAAGTTCTGAGATATTCTCATCTCTACAAACATACAAACACAAGACTTACCATATGCTTGGAAACGAGATTACCGACATCCCAGTACAAATTTGGAACTGGGTCACCTGCAACAGTACAAGATAATGTGATAGACTTTCCCTCCTCCACGGTGAGGTTAGGTGCGGCCAAATTTGCTGACGGCAAACCTGTGGAGCAAGGAAAGTAAAGGAAGACATATACAAATAGTAGGTGCATTATCAAAATAACAGCAACAAGTTGAAAACTCTCTCTGCTTTAAAAATCAATCATTATTTGCTTTCTGAGACTGACTTATGTTGATCTGAAAAAATGCCAAACTGATAAGCTTTACAGATTTGATGAGAGCCAAAAGATGTGCAAAGAGATTTGAAAACAAATTTTGCATGTGTCTCAAAAATATCATTGCAGAATAATCTTTTATTAAAAAAAAAAACCACTAGTTTGTAGAACTACATCTTCTGGTTCTTGTTATGTTTTACAGCTATCAATCCAGTTGTTTGCACACAGTCATTGTATTTGTAGAACATCTTATTTTTCCCTCACTTTTCTCCCTTCCATATTTTTACAGTCAAGGACAAAAGGGTGGGAGGCATCTACAATTTTTGCATAAATCTTTTTCTCATTAAATAACTCACAAATCTAACCCACTACCAGAACTAGATTTTTAAAGAGAGAAAATATGATCTTGAAATATAAGTTTAAAAAGCAGACCAAGATGAAACTGGAGCTTATTTTACAGAATGAAGTAAGCCAGAAAGGAAAACACCAATACAGTATACTAATGCATATATATGGAATTTAGAATGATGGTAACAACAACCTTGTATGTGAGACAGCAAAAGAGACACAGATGTATAGAACAGTCTTTTGGACTCTGTAGGAGAGGGCAAGGGTGGGATGATTTGGGAAAATGGCATTGAAACATGTATAATATCATATATGAAATGAATCGCCAGTTCAGGTACGATGCATGATACTGGATGCTTGGGGCTGGTGCACTGAGATGACCCAGAGGGATGGTGCGGGGAGGGAGGAGGGAGAGGGGGTTCAGGATGGGGAACACGTGTACACCCGTGGCAGATTCATATTGATGTATGGCAAAACCAATACAATATTGTAAAGTAATTAATCTCCAATTAAAATAAATAAATTTATATTTTTAAAAAAAGCAGACCGAGATTTTTAAACAGTCCAATTATGGAAGTTGGTTTCAAAGCATTTTTCAAAGATATTAATAAATTTGAACCATACAGCATTAGAATGTTTCAAAGCTATATAAATCATTGTTAAATATTACAGGTATCCTTGGTCACCCTATTTATGACATGGTGAAAAAAGTTGTATAGATCATTATGCCAATGAAAAGCTCTTTTTTGGAAAAACCCTGAAAAAGTATTTGTTACCAGATGAAATTCTGATGCTTATAAATATTTTTTTAATATTTCAAGACAGCTTCATTTTTGTACTTTCATATTTCAAAAGTCAGCTTTTCTTACTAATGCTATCACTTCATTAACTATTATACCATTTGGGTGTTTATACTGCTCTTATTCATAGTATTTTTAACATGAAGGTGGGTCTCAGAATACGTCAGGTCTTGCCAGTCAAGCAAGCCCCTCGCTTGGTATCAGAAACTCATCTTAGGACTGCATTCACCCCCATAGCTCTGTCCCATGGAACTATGACTCATCATTAAACTCAGGAGGAACCCACAGGTCAGAAAAGGCAATTCATCTTCAACAGCCATGAAATTTCAATTAGCCTGCCCACCCAGGAGTTTCTGACCTGCCACCTTCACACTATTATGCATAAATCCTTCTCTTAAGACACAGTTCTTACTGACAACACTATTATTATTTATTCATGAAACCAGACTACAGCAAGATTTACATAGTACATCTCATGGTATTCCCACAGTTGGCAGAGGACTTCCCAGCAAGATCTGGCTTTCAGTGGCTGGTGTGACATCTTCAGAACCCTTCCTTCTTGTCAGCCTTTAATAGAGAGCACTGTTGTATCTTTCACAAGGTTCCAAACAGTCCCCTAATATCCTGAACTTATACTGAGCAATGAAACATATACAAGTGATCAAGAGGCACCGCAGCTGACTGGAATGAAGACTGGGTGAGGAGTCAGAAGCCCTAGGCCCTAAACTTGGCCCATACTATGTGCCATCGGGTGAATCATTTTTCCTCTCTCAATGTGATTTATTCTATATTAAATACACTGTCCAATCAGAAGATCTAGCTAGGTTTTTCCAGCTCTAGAATTTGGTGACAACTTTCATGACAATTAAGCTACCCAATGTAAGAGGCTTGTCATGGCAAGATATTAATACAAGGAATGGGTTTATTTTTTTAAAAATCTTGAAGCCACTGGTATGCTCTAGGTGACTTTTTCCAGATACACATTTCTTAAAAAAAAAAAAATACATAGCCACATAGTTTGAAAAGTCTATAATTCTATAAAATGAGCTATAAAAAAATATTCAAACTATCTCTCAGATCAGGAATAAGACAGTGATGCCCACTTTTGCCACTTTTATTCAGCATAGAATTGGAAGTCCTAGCCAGAGGAATCAGACAAAAATAAATAAACAAAAGATATCTAAATTGAAAAGGAAAAGTAAAACTGTCACTGTTTGAAGACATGATATTATACATAGAAAATCCTAAAGACATCACCAAAATAATACTAGAGCTCATCAATTAATTTAGTAAAGTTGCATACAAAATTAATTAAAGTTGGATACAAAATTAATATACAGAAATCTATTGCATTTCCAGACATTAACAATAAACTATCTGAAGAAGAAACTAAGAAAAATTCCATTTACAATTGCATCAAAAAGAACAAAATACCTAAAAATAAATCTAAGAAGGTAAAATACCTGTACCTGGAAAACTGATGAAAGAAATTAAAAACAACACAAACAGGGGGAAAGATATATGGTGCTCATGAATTTGTAGAATTAATATTGTTAAAATGACCATACTACCCAAGGTAATCTATAGATTCAGTGCAATTCCTATCAAAATACAAATGACATTTTCACAAAACTTGTATGGAAACACAAAAGACCCCAAATAGCTAAAACTATTTAGCTATAAGAAAAAAGATCAACCCTGAGATTTCTTTGGAAGGAATGATGCTAAAGCTGAAACTCCAGTACTTTGGCCACCTCATGCGAAGAGTTGACTCATTGGAAGAGACTTTGATGCTGGGAGGAATTGGGGGCAGGAGGAGAAGGGGACAACTGAGGATGAGATGGCTGATGGCATCACTAACTCGACGGACACGAGTCTGAGTGAATTCCGGGAGTTGGTGATGGACAGGGAGGCCTGGCGTGCTGCGATTTACGGGGTCGCAAAGAGTCGGACACGACTGAGTGACTGAACTGAACTGAACTGAAGAACAAAGAAAAAAGAACAAAGCTGGAAGTATCATGCTCATTGATTTCAAACTATATGATAAAGTTACAATAATCAAGAGTATGATGTCTGTGTTTATCACCCATTCGTGTCTCTTTGTGACCGCATGGACTATATAGCCCACCAGGCTTCTCTGTTCATGGAATTCTCCAGGCAAGAATATTAGAGTGGTTGCCATTCCCTTCTCCAGGGGATCTTCCCAACTCAGGGATCAAACCTGGGTCTCCTGTATGGCAGGCAGATTCTTTACCATCTGAGCCACCAGGGAAGCCCAAAGAGTATGATACTGGCACAAAAACAGACACATTGATCAATGAAACTGAAGCAAGAACCTGGAAATGAATCTATACTTATATCAACAGTTACTATTCTACAAAGGAAGCAAGAATATATAATGCAGTAAAGACAGCCTCTTCAAAAAATGAAATGAGGAAAACTGAACAGCTACAGTCAAAAGAATCAAAGCTAGACTACTTACTTATACCATGAACAAAAAGAAATTCAAAATGAACTAAAGATTTAAATGCAGGACCTAAAACCATAAACCTCCAGAAGAAAACACAGGCAGTATATACTCTTTGATACTGGTCTTAGAAAATCTTTTTAAATAAAGGGGGAAAAAAAAAATAAATGTAACTTTGTTGTTGTTGCTATTTAGTTGGTAAGTCATGCCTGATTCTTAGCAACCCCACGGGCTGTAGCCTGCCAGGATCCTCACTCTATGAGATTTCCTAGGCAAGAATACTGGAGTGGGTTGCCAGTTCCTTCTCCAGGGGATATTCTCGACCCAGGGGTCAAACGCATGTCTTCTGCATTGGAAGGTGGATTCTTTACCGCTGAGCCACCAGAAAAGCTCAGATTTAACACAACAAAGTAAAAAAGATTTTGTAAAGCAAAGGAAACTATCAACAAAATGAATAGTTTCCCTTTGAACAGATAAATATTTGCAAACTATATATCTAATAACGGATTAATATCTAAAGTATACAAACAACTCATGTAACTCAACATAAAAAAGAACCATTTAAAAAATGGGCAGAGGATCTAAATAGACATTTTTCCAAAGAACTACAGATGTCCAACGGGCACATGAAAAGTGGTTCGACATCACTAATCAACAGGGTGTAAATCAAAACAACGAGATAACACCTCACATTATTCTGAACCAGCATGATAAATGTTGGCAAAGAATGGAGAAAAGGGAATTCTCATGCACTGTTGGTGGAAATTTAAATTGGTGCAGCCGTCATAGAAAACAGTGTGGAGATTCCTTGAAATTTTTAAAAACCAGAACTATCATATAATCCAGCAATTTCACTTCTGGGTAATTAATCCAAAGAAAACAAAAACACGAATCAGAAAACATATCTGCACTCTTATGTCCATTTCAGCATTGTTTTTACAATAGCCAACCTAAGCGTTCATCAGCGAATGAAGATGAAGATGCGCTATATAAATACAGTGGAATACTAGCCATACAAAAGAATGAAAGCTGGCCATTTGTGACAACACGGATGGACTTAGTATTATGCTAAGTGAAATAAATCAGAGAAACACAAATACTGTATAATTTCACTTATAGGTGGAATCTAAAAACCAAAGCAAATTAAACAAACATAAAAAAACAGATACAGGAAACAGTCAGATAGTGGCCAGTGGAGAGTGGGGTAGAAGAGGAAAGAAATGGGTGAGGGAAATTAAGAGGTATAAATTTCCAGTTGCAAAATACCGACAGGTTTGAAATGTACAAAAAGTACAGTGTAGGCAATATAGTGAATAATTATGTAATATCTTTGCATGGTAACATATTATAACTAGGGCTGAGCATGGTGATCATTTGAAATGTATAGAATATTGAATCACTATTCTGTGTATCTGAAACTTAATGAGTCTTATAGGCTATTTATACCTGAAAAACATACCAAAAAAAGCAAACTTATAGAAAAAGAGATCAGATTTGTGGTTACCAGGTGCTGGGGGTAGGAGGAAGGGGAGGAAATTGAATACAGCAGTCAAATGGTACAGACTTGTAGTTACAAGTAACTACTAGAGATATAATTTATAACACAAAGAAAAACTGTTTCCATTTCTTTAATTTTGTATCTATAGGAGATGATGGATTTTCACTAAACTTACTGTTAAAATCATTTCATGATGTATTTAAATCAAATTGTGCTATACACCTTAAACTTATACAGTGCTCTCTGTCAATCATATCTTAATAAAACTGAGGGAAAATATAACAACTACAAACACAGGGGGGAAAACGAAAATATTTAAACTACCGTGTGAAAAATAGTACCCATGTGGCACTATTTCCTGTTCCCCAGAAGCACCCATTTCATCTCTTTTAACTTCCTTTTGGGTATTGATCTCTGTATCACTAAATATTATGCTTATATTGCTGCTTCTTGGTTTTTCTGTTTTAACATAATCTACTGGCCTCTCACCATGGAAGATGAGAACTAGGCTCATGTTCATACAGAAAGACAGCTCTCCTACATGCCCATACTACTTTCCCACCACTCCATGTTCATATCTTACCATATGCTACGAAGTTTTGTAGTCTGAATGTAACCATGAAGTTTACTATAAATATATATACCTTACTGATAGCTGAAACACTGTAATAGTAATATTTTATCAAATTTAAGACCGCATTAACTATAGATGCAGTACTGTGATAAGAATCACTAAGAAAGGGAAAAAATGATGTCAATTCAACTATGATGTAATGCCTTCTCACCACTTAGATCTGCATTTAGTGGTTAGGCTTACTGGGTAACCCATCTGTTTTAAACCTTTCTTTCCTGTATCCTGTCTTTTTTTATCTGCTCTATTTATGGGAAAATTTCCTCAGATTTACCTTACAAGCTTTCTTTTGATATTTTCATTTCTGTCATACTTTTGTTTCCAAGGCTTGTTGTTGTTGTTCCTGAATGGTCTGCTATTATTAACACTCTTGTGTTTATTTCACAGAAGCAAGATCTCTTCTAATCCCTAATATCTATGAGACATTAATGATAATTTCTTATGAATTTTTCTTTTGTCTAAATCAACTTTGTTTCTTGCAACTTTTTCTTTCTTTGGATGTTTTGTATTTGTCTTTAATATAAGCTTTTCTCAAACAGTTTGTGATCTTTGGCTGTTCTTTAATCTTTAAGAATGGGGCACTAGAATCATTGCATATTAACTGCCAGTATCATTGTAGAGTTTCACTATTATCGGCCTCTTTAATGGGTACCTCCTGGTGTCAGTATCCTTAAATCCTTCTCCGGATGGTATTGGTCAGATTATTCAGATAATGCTCTTCCAATGTCCTGTTCAGAAGAGGCTGCTGCTGCTGCTGCTAAGTCACTTCAGTCATGTCTGACTCTCTGAGACCCCATAGATGGCAGACCCCACCAGGCTCTCCCATCCCTGGGATTTTCCAGGCAAGAGTACTGCAGTTGGGTGCCATTGCCTTCTTCGGTTCAGAAGAGGAAGACAACTAGAAATACAGGTTTCTCTGGCTTCCCTGTTAGTTTTACTGGTGAAGAATTCACCTGCAATGAAGGAGATCTCAGTTTGATTCCTGGGACAGGAAGATCCCCTGGAGAAGGGAAAGGCTATCCAAAACTCCAGTATTCTTGGGCTTCCCTGATGGCTCAGACAGTAAATAATCTGCCCAAAATGCAGGAGACCTGTGTTCGATCCCTGGGTTGGGAAGATCCCCTGGAGGAGGAGATGGTAACATACTCCAGTATACTTGCCTGGAGAATCCACATGGACAGAGGAACCTGGGTTCGCAAAGAGTCAGACATGACTGAGCAATTAAGCACTGGCTATTTAAAAACAGAACCTTTCTATGAAACCTTTTGAAAGCCGAAATCACATAAAGCAAAGAAGCAATAACCTTAGCACACCCACTAACAAATGCACAGAGTAAATCAGATTAAGCATAGATTCTCACAGACACAGCTCAAAGCTATGGTGGCTTGATGAGATGCTGAGTGTAGTTCCCAGGAAGGAGCTTGGTGATGCCACTCGCACTGCTCAGGGCGCCCGCTGCCTCTTAACAGCTCCATGCAAATCAAATGCTGAATGCCATTTTTGCTCTTCACCTTGTTTTGTACAAGCAAAAATCCTCTTCAGATTTCTTTCAGAAAAGCAAAGTGGTGTAAAGCAAACAGTTGCATGTAAACCCATCATTCTATGACTCTCACAGCCTCAACTCTACTTGGAGTTTCTCATGATCTTTGTTTTATCCTCTTTAGAAAATAAACTTCTAGTTCATATACACCTGGGATGTATGGGGCAAAAATCTTTCAACCACTCTCCTGTGTTCAGTGTTACACTGAACTCTCACTTCCCGAGCCTGGTAGAAGTTCTGCAATATAAACCAAGCTCTCCTCTTGGCTTTCCCCATTGCTAACTTGGCAACCAGTATTTTCAGCCTTCAGTCAGTCACTACTTAACCATCTACTTCCCAGTTTGCAACTGCAAAACCACAAACAGTTGTTGACTTCTCTCCCATTTTCTTGTATTTATAGATTAATGCAGAGTACATCATGAGAAACGCTGGACTGGAAGAAACACAAGCTGGAGTCAAGGTTGCAGGGAGAAATATCAATAACCTCAGATATGCAGATGACACCACCCTTATGGCAGAAAGTGAAGAGGAGCTAAAATGCCTCTTGTTGAAAGTGAAAGTGGAGAGTGAAAAAGTTGGCTTAAAGCTCAACATTCAGAAAACTAAGATCATGGCATCTGGTCCCATCACTTCATGGGAAATAGATGGGAAAACAGTAGAAACAGTGTCAGACTTTGTTTTTTTGGGCTCGAAAATCACTGCAGATGGTGACTGCAGCCATGAAATTAAAAGACGCTTACTCCTTGGAAGAAAAGTTATGACCAACCTAGATAGTATATTCAAAAGCAGAGACATTACTTTGCCGACTAAGGTCTGTCTAGTCAAGGCTATGGTTTTTCCTGTGGTCATGTATGGATGTGAGAGTTGGACTGTGAAGAAGGCTGAGCGCCGAAGAGTTGATGCTTTTGAACTGTGGTGTTGGAGAAGACTCTTGAGAGTCCCTTGGACTGCAAGGAGATCCAACCAGTCCATTCTGAAGGAGATCAACCCTGGGATTTCTTTGGAAGGAATGATGCTAAAACTGAAGCTCCAGTACTTTGGCCACCTCATGTGAAGAGCTGACTCATTGGAAAAGACCCTGATGCTGGGAGGGATTGGGGGCAGGAGGAGAGGGGGACGACAGAGGATGAGATGGCTGGATGGCATCACGGACTCAATGGACATGAATCTGAGTGAACTCCGAGAGCTGGTGATGGACAGGGAGGCCTGGCGTACTGCGATTCATGGGGTTGCAAAGAGTCGGACACGACTGAGCAACTGAACGGAATGGAATGGATAAATTAATCTGCTGAGTTTGGGAAAACCACAGAGCCAGGGCTTGCCATGGTTCTTGTTCTTGAGGTCGAGCTCCACACTAGCTGGTTCCATCAACAGACACCTTTCCTGGCACCTCAAACATAAACCAGTGGGGTAAATCTCCTACCTTTTACAAATGTATCTAACAGTGTGGACATTTCAAGCACAAAAGAGGTTTAAGATAGATATTCTCAGCAGAGAATGCTATGCCATAATCTTAATTTCCCCTGTAAAATCTGCCATGTTTTTTTTTTCCTTCAAGCCTAAATTTACATGATTAACAGTTCTAAAAATTGTTGCTTAATTACAGTACTAGCAGTAATGTTTATTCTGCATTCACTGTACTAGGAAGTCTTATCTAGTACTGAATATTTTTGTTAATTTAATTCTTACAACCAAACTTGAAGTATTTGTTCTCATTCAATTAATAAAGAACGTGAGTTTTGGAAAAGTCAAATACCTCTTCCAAAGTTGCCTAAGTACCTGGGATTTGAACTCAAAGATGAAGGTGTTCACCATATAACACACTATCTTCCCAGACTGCATATATCCGTTTTGGATATGTAAATACCAACACATATCCATAATCTGGAAATTTGGTTCATTTAAAAAATACTTATGCATCTATTTGTGAAGGAAGAATGAACCTCCTTTATTTACAGAGAAATTGTATCACCCTGTCATAGCAGTTTCCAAAGGAATCTGTGAAAAATTGGCCAAGTCTAGATCTTTTAAATGTAAAGTCTTCCACAAATGAGTAAGCATCTGACTCACGTTAATTCTACAGCATTAATATGCTGGCCAAAGACTCAATAATGGAAAAAACAATCTGTACTTGAAATATCACTTGAGGTTTAATTAGCACAATAAAAATGAATTGGGAAGCATGAATAGCCAAGGCAGGATAAACCATTTGCCAGGCACTACTTCCTGGCTTAATAAGATTTGAAATCAGCACAAGTACAGAGCAAAGCTCAGCAATGCCTCCAAGAGCTTCCAGCGCTACGGTAATGGGATCCTGATTTAAGTTTCAGGGCTGTCTTCCTTTACACTCTGAGAAACCTCACTAGGATAAGAGATGACTAGCTGCCTGGACATACAGATACCTCTGAGGCCTGGAAGAGCCCAGTAAAGGAGGCAGCTCATCAATGTATTGGTTAAGGCCCTGGACAGACAGATGTCAGTTAGAATCAAACTCACTCATTAGCTGTTTATTTGTAGTACTTGGTAAGCTTTCATTTCTTCATCTAGAAATAGGGATACTGATGACATCTACTTTCTAGAGCTTTTAGGATGGCTAATAAGATACTGTGGAAAATATTCCAGATACTGTCTAGTGCATATAAAGCCCTTAATAAGTATTAGCTATTACTGTTATTACTGGAGAGGTGGCAAGAATACATAGAAAAACTATACAAAAAAGATCTTCACTACTCAGATAATCACGATGGTGTGATCACTCACTTAGAGCCAGACATCCTGGAATGTGAAGTCTAGTGGGCCTTAGAAAGCATCACTACCAACAAAGCTAGGGGAGGTGATGGGATTCCAGTTGAGCTATTTCAAATCCTGAAAGATGATGCTGTGAAAGTGCTGCAGTTAATATGCCAGCAAATTTGGAAAACTCAGCAGTGGTCACAAGACTGGAAAAGGTCAGTTTTCATTCCAATCCCAAAGAAAGGCAATGCCAAAGCATGCTCAAACTACCACACAATTGCAGTCTTCTCACACACTGAAAAAATATTACTCAAAATTCTCCAAGCCAGGCTTCAACAGTACGTGAACCATGAACTTCCAGATGTTCAAGCTGGATTTTAAAAAGGCAGAGGAACCAGAGATCAAATTGCCAACATCTGCTGGATCATCAAAAAAGCAAGAGAGTTCTAGAAAAACATCTATTTCTGCTTTATTGACTATGCCAAAGCCTTTGACTGTGTGGATCACAACTAACTGGAAAATTCTGAAATCGATGGGAATATCAGACCACCTGACCTGCCTCCTGAGAAATCTGTAACAGCAAATTTGGAAAACTCAGCAGTGGTCACAAGACTGGAAAAGGTCAGTTTTCATTCCAATCCCAAAGAAAGGCAATGCCAAAGCATGCTCAAACTACCACACAATTGCAGTCTTCTCACACACTGAAAAAATATTACTCAAAATTCTCCAAGCCAGGCTTCAACAGTACGTGAACCATGAACTTCCAGATGTTCAAGCTGGATTTTAAAAAGGCAGAGGAACCAGAGATCAAATTGCCAACATCTGCTGGATCATCAAAAAAGCAAGAGAGTTCTAGAAAAACATCTATTTCTGCTTTATTGACTATGCCAAAGCCTTTGACTGTGTGGATCACAACTAACTGGAAAATTCTGAAATCGATGGGAATATCAGACCACCTGACCTGCCTCCTGAGAAATCTGTATGCAGATCAAGAAGCAGTTAGAACTGGACGTGGAACAACAGAATGGTTCCAAATAAGGAAAAGAATACATCAAGACTGTATACTGTCACCCTGTTTATTTAACTTCTATGCAGAGTACATCATGAGAAATGCTGGACAGGATGACGCACAAGCTGGAATTAAGATTGCCAGGAGAAATATCATAACCTCAGATATGCAGATGACACCACCCTTATGGCAGAAAGTGAAGAAGAACCAAAAAGTCTCTTGATGAAAGTAAAAGTGGAGAGTGAAAGAGCTGGCTTAAAACAGCATTCAGAAAACTCAGATCATGGCATCTGGTCCCATCACTTCAAAGCAAATAGATGTGGAAATAATGGAAACAATGAGAGACTACCTTTTTGGGCTCCAAAATCACTGAAGATGGTGATTGCAGCCATGAAATTAAAAGACACTTGCTCCTTGGAAGGAAAGTTATCTAACTTAGACATCTTATTAAAAAGTGGAGACATTACTTTGCCAACAAAGGTCCATCTAGTCAAAGGTATCGTTTTTCAGTAGTCAGGTATGGATGTGAGAGTTGGACCTATAAAGAAAGCTGAGCACCAAAGAATCGATGCTTTTGAACTATGGTGTTGGAGAAAACTCATCAGAGTCCCTTGGACTGCAAAGTGATCCAACCAGTCCATCCTAAAGGAAATCAGTCCTGAATATTCACTGGAAAGACTGATGTTGAAGCTGAAACTCCAATACTTTGGCTACCTGATGCAAAGAATTGATTCATTTGAAAAGGTCCTGATTCTGGGAAAGACTGAAGGCAGGAGGAGAAGGGGATGACAGAGGATGAGATGGTTGGATGGTATCACTGACTCAGTGGACATGAGTTTGGGTAAATCCAGGAGTTGATGATGGACAGGGAGGCCTGGCGTGCTACCGTCCATGGGGTCGCAAAGAGTCAGACACGACTGAGCCGCTGAACTGAACTGATTTACTGTTATTGGGCTTCCCCAAAGGCTCAGTGGATAAGGAACCTGTCTGTAATGTGGAAAACATAGATGTGGATTTGATCCCTGGGTTGGGAAGGTCCCCAGGAGGAGAAAATGGCAATCCACTCCAGTATTTTCCAGAAAAATCCCATGAACAGAGGAGCCTGGGCTATAGCCCAAAGAGTCACAGAGTCAGACAGGACTGAGCGACTAAGCAAGCAAGCAAGATTACTGTTATTTCAACATTAATATGAATATTTAGCTTTAATTGGTATATCTGAATTTAAACATGTGCATATTTTACATTTTGTCAAATTTCTTCAAATAAAAATAATAAAGCCATAGCATGATATCACAAAGAAATGAAATGTACTCAAACAATCATGGGAACTATAAGATCAATGGAAGTTAAATGGTTCTTTTAGAGTAGAATTTCTTAGCTTTTAATATACTAATGTGCATAGTGAACATCAGATTTATAGAATTTTCTATAGTTTTTTATTTCTTTAATCGTGGATTTTTTTTTTTCACACACAGAGCGTCTCAAGGACTTAGGAGTTGCACAGAATGTAGGGTGGGAAAAGTTTGGTGGGCTAGATGATGACTCAAGCTCCTGTCAGGTTTAAGAATAAATAGTTGTACAAGCAAAAATCCAAGACCCATGTCTAAACCCGTGCTACTCAAAGTATAGTGTATGGAACAAGATGTTTGTTAGAATGTAGACTCTCAGACCTCAACTCATACCTGCTGGAAAAGAAGCAATTTTTGCAGGGGGAGCTGCATTGCATGGCAGGCAGGATTTAAGTTTCCTGACCAGGGATCGGACCCATGCCCCCTGCAATGGCAGCATGGAGTCCTCACCCCTGGACGACCAGGGAAGTCCCAAGAAGCAATTTTTTTTTTTTAACAAGAACTGCTGGTGATTCACAGGCATGTTAAAGCAGCTTGAGAACCACAGATCTAAAGAAAGTCAGCCTTTTCACTGGATAGCTGATGATTTGATGCTGAGGTCTGCTGGCTGGTATGCCCTTTCCAGCCACATCCAGGCCAACAGCCACCAACACTGCTTCATATATTGGTGTACACTTATTGAAAATTGATGATATTGACTAGATCACTAATTCAAAGTATGTGTACTCTCAATTCCTAATAATTGAGGAAAATTAACTTCTAAACTTTTTGAAATATCAACTTAACTTTGCAATAAATGAGATGGGTCAAGTTTGGGTTTTAATTTCAATATCCATCTGCAGGTCTGGGTATGTTCTTTTCCACCTCATTTTAGTGAGCCTGAGCTCTGTTCATTTCTTATTAGATCATCACTCCACAGGTATACAAATATTCAAGTAAATTATGATTTTTCCCTGCTTTCTGTCTTCTCTCCACTCACTTTCTATCTTCTTGGCATATCTTCCTATTTTTGTGTCCCTTAAACATATATATTTCACTGCCAGGAATGAAGCCAAAATGAGCCTGACCTATTTAGAAGTGGCTGCTTTACACCTGGTTGCAAAAATGACAGAAAATTAGCAAAGTGACTTTCCAAGCTCAAATGGGAAGCTGTGCTTCTAGGCTTGTGTGAGCTGTCATGACAGTGACAGCAACCACAAAACTTCTAAAAACAAAAATCTGAACAGCTGCTGACAGCTTGGAAAAAACAGCTTTATTTGCCTTCTAGGAGGATAAAGAAAAGCAACGGTCCACTGTGTGGCTTGCTGTATTTTAGTGGATAAAAACCAGTCTTTAATAAAAGGAAGCAAAGCAGTAAACTAGACTTTGTAAATGTTTTTCAGAAAAAAAAATCAATCCAGCTAAGATGCTAGGGAAATAAAGTTGTTTACCAATCTAAATTATACATGGAGTATTAATATAGCATTTCATCTTCTGTGAATGCTAACAAAGCTGAATTACTATCAGTCTGTTTTCCTGGTTTAAAACAAAAAAAAGGAGTATATACATATATGCTAAAGAAATATGCATGCTACAAATTATAGTGGAAACAAAAGTAAACAAAAAATAAATCATTAGCATCAGTTTACCTCAAGGAAACAGGCCTCTTCCTGGACACCTGTGACCCAACCTTTCATAACATAGATAATATTTTGTTGATGTACCATAAGGAGGCTCTACACTAAAAGTCCACAGGTTGGTAAAGTGGAAAATTGAAATTGCCGTTATAAATAATGAAAAAATCAAAGGCAAACCTAATTTCAATCTATGGGACTATTAAGGGTGTCTTATATAATAACTGCACAGACATTCAACCCTGAACTGGAATTATCACTTTTATTCACTATGGTTATTTAACATATATGCAGAGTACATCATGCGAAATACCAGGCTAGATGAAGCACAAGCTGGAATCAAGATTGCCAAGAGAAATATCAATAGCCTCAGATATGCAAATGACACCATCCTTCTGGCATAAAGTGAAGACGAACTAAAAAGCCTATTGATGAAGGTGAAAAAGGAGAGTGAAAAAGCTGGCTGAAAACTCAACAGGCAAAAAACGAAGATCATGACATCCGGTCCATCACTTCATGGCAAATAGGTGGGAAAAAACGAAAACAGTGACAGACTTTACTTTCTTGGGCTCCAAAATCACTGCAGACGGTGACTGTGGCCTTGAAATTACAAGATGCTTGCTCCTTGGAAGAAAAGCTATGACCAACCTAGAGAGCATATTAAAAAGCAGAGATATTACATTGCCGACAAAGGTCTATATAGTCAAAGCTATGGTTTTTCCAGTAGTCATGCATGGATGTGAAAGATGAACCATAAAGAAGGCCGAGCACCAAAGAATTGATGCTTTTGAACTGTAATGTTGAAGAACACTCTTGAGAATTCCTTGGACTGCAAGGAGATCAAACCAGTCAATCCTAAAGGAAACCAGTCCTGAATATTCACTGGAAGGACTGATACTGAAGCTGGAGCTCCAATAGTTTGGTCACCTGATGCAAAGAGCTAACAGGAGGAGAAGGGGACGACAGAGGATGAGATGGTTGGATGGCATCACTGACTCGATGGACATGAGTTTAAACAAGCTCCAGGTGTTGGTGATGGACAGGGAAGCCTGGTATACTGCAGCCCATGTGGTCACAAAGTGTCGGACATCACTGAGCGAGTGAACAACAATTCACTGTGGAGCCAGCATGTTCTATGGTAACTAGTTACCAGTAAAATAGATTGAGGGATTTGACCCAAAAGAATATTGCCTTTTAAATACATTTGTTGCCTGCTCAGAACCAAGCATTTCATCCACTATTAACACCTCCTAAAGACACTCATTCCCAGAGATTTAAATCTAATTACAGTACAAAAAAATTAAAGTATAAAGTACTCTATTTTGTAATAATTACATCCAGCCAGGGGAAAAGACCAAAAGGTTTGGACTGCAAAACTAATCACTAAAGATCAACCAAATGCACAGGAACTAAGTACAAGAATTTAGAATATATAGTGTTATAAATAATATCATTGAAAAACACTAAAAGAAGTAGCAGGAACACTTCTATGTGGAGTAATAAATCAGCACAGTCTGGAAAAAGAACCATTCTTCACTAGCACTTGTGTGATTCAGTTTCTGTCTTCAGAAATCCTGTTCATAGTACCCCTTTTTTCTGATTAATGTGGAAATTTTACATGAATATCTTTTGTTGCCTTGTAATTAATAGTTTTCCTAAGGTTAAAAGGGACTTGGTGGGGAAACAGACCACAACATGTTTCACAGCATGAATAAATTTACAGTAATTCACGGCAGGAGGGGCTGTTAGAAAAATATTGTGAGACATTTCAACTGTGCTGTGAATGGGAAAGGGAACTGCGCAGTTCAACTTCCCAGCCTCGCCTACTGAGCTCACTCAATCACTAAGGGCAGAGGAGAAAGAAGAAAGGATATTCTTTCAAAATGCAAAAATGACAAACATTTCAATGGGAACTACAAAGCGCTAAAATACGGAATAATTTGGCTGGAAAAATATAAATGTTTAACTCATCTCTACTTAACTGACATATCTGGAACATTATATAAAATATCTAGTCCAATCTGATTATTAATATAATGTGGTTCATGCATTTATTAATTGAACAATTCAGCAAACATTAATCAAGTGACTGTTATGTTCAAGGGATACATCAGGCACCATGGAGGATGTGTTTTTGCTTATTAAATGGAGCGAGTTTGGGGACTTACCTGGTGGTCCAGTGGTTGAGAGTGTGCCTGCCAAGGCAGGGACACAGGTCCAATCCCTAGTCTGGGAACTAAGATCCCACATGCTGCAGGGCAACTAAGCCCATTCACAGCTAAGCTAGAGTTCTAGGGCCCATGACCACAACTAATAAAATCCATGCACCTAGAGCTTGTGCATTGCAACAAGAGAAGCTACCATAGTAAGAAGCCCATGAACTGCAACGCAGAGTAGCCCTCGCTGGCAACAACTACAGAAAAAGCCCTCACACAGCAACAAGGACCCAGCACAACCAAAAATAAATTAACAAATAATTTTTTAAATGTGGAGAATCTGTTCCTCATATAATGCTTACACAGTTCAGTTCAGTCACTCAGTCGTGTCCGACTCTTTGCAACCTCATGAACCACAGCACACCAGGCCTCCCTGTCCATCACCAACTCCCTGAGCTTGCCCAGACTCATGTCCATTGAGTCAGTGATGCCATCCAACCATCTCATCTTCTGTCATCCCGTTCTCCTCCTGCCCTCAATCTTTCCCAGTATCAGGGTCTTTTCCAATGTGTCAGCTCTTCGCATCAGGTGGCTAATGTATTGGAGTTTCAGCTTCAACATGTCTTTCCAATGAACACCCAGGACTGATCTCCTTCAGGATGGACTGTTTGGATCTCTTTGCAGTCCAAGGGACTCTCAACAGTCTTCTCCAACACCACAGTTCAAAAGCATCAATTCTTCAGTGCTCAGCTTTCTTTATAGTCCAACTCTCACATCCATACATGACTACTGGAAAAACCATAGCCTTGACTAGACAGATCTTTGCTGACAAAATAATATCTCTGTTTTTTAATATGCTGTCTAGGTTGGTCATAACTTTCCTTCCAAGGAGCAAGCGTCTTTTAATTTCATGGCTGCAATCACCGTCTGCAGTGATTTTGGAGCCCCCCAAAATAAAGTCAGCCACTGTTTCCACTGTTTCCCCATCTATTTGCCATGAAGTGATGGGACCGGCTGCCATGATCTTAGTTTTCTGAATGTTGAGCTTTAAGCCAACTTTTTCACTCTCCTCAATCCTTACACAAAGCAATACTAAAAGGGTAAGATTTTAAAGAAAGCCCACCTTACAAAGAAATTAAATCCCAATAGCTCTTTTTTACTGAAATTAAGCATTACCTGTTGCAAACCAAATGCAATGGCCATAGTTACTGGCAAGTTGTTGGGTTTACAGTGATGAAATACATAAGCCCATACTTCTATGAGTTACTCTTAGAGTTAGTTAACAAGATTCATAGAAAAAAAAATAGCAATAAGATAAACTCCATCAATCCGTGACTTAAACACAATAGATATATAGATATGTTTTAAAAGTTTGCTGAGGGTGAGACCTAAAAGAAAAGCCAACTGACCATTAATCCATGTTTTAAATAAGACTTGAGGACTTGAGGATACTATCCAACATGGAATTTCAGAGACAGAATTTAAATCCAACAATCTAGAATAATTCGATGCTCAATCTAACTTCTCCTAAACAACCAAAGTTGGGAAACTGTTGTGAGGAAAATTAATACGTGACTAAGCCCCAGACTTCAGTCTCTCCCTCTCACCTCAAATCTCTAGAAATTACATCGATTATTTTTAAAAAATACACAACCATATTTGAAAATAAGAAGCCATTGTATTGCTGTATAAGAACTGTGAGAAACTGCTGAACAATAGAAAGTAGGGGAATGAAATTAAAGAAAAACAGCACAGTTCCAAACAGACACGAGTATATACTGCCACAAAACAGGGAGGCTGCTCTGCTGACCTGAGATTGGAGGTGGACTGTAGGCACAATGGGGCCTCCCCTCCACCAAGCCACGGGGTTATTGGTTAAGAAAACAAGTAAGAGTGACAAGAGGAATAAGCTTTCCTCATCCCACCCTGGCCCTCCCACCTCAGGCACACCATCCAACAATTGCTGCAGCTGCCCCCAGGTAGAAGCAATTAGTACAGGAAGTTTACAAGAGAAAATCAGTCATGCTAGGTACTGCGGATACCCTAGAGATAAGATGAAACACTATATGGAAAAGAGTGTTTCAATCATTTAAAAAAAAAAAAAGCATCACTAGAGATTTCAGAAATTAAAAATTGATTGGCAGAAGGAAAAATTCAGTAGCTGGAGAAATAGCTGAAGGGCAAAGTAGTGGTAAACAGGCCCCCATTATGCACCACAAAAGAACAGGCAGATGGAAAGTATTATAGAAAGAGTGAGAGGTATGGAGAGAGGAGCCAGAGTGTAAATAACCATCTAAATAAATTAGAAAATTCTTCCAGGACTGAAGATGTGAATACTCACGCTGAAAAAGTACACTGAATGTCAAACAAAATAAAATTTTAAATACACACACACATGCCTAGTTACACTGTAGTAACATTTAAGAATAACATGGATAAGGAGAAAATCCTAGAAGATTCTAGAGAAAAAAGAAAAGCATGGGCTACCTATCAAGAAAGAAACATCAGGCTGGCCTTGGGCTTCTCATCAGCAATACTGAGCACAGGGAAAACATGGTGATATCTGCAAAAATCTGAGGAAGTTATTTCGAGTCTAGAATTTTACACTCAGTCAATTCCAATGAGAAGGAAAAATACAGGCTGATTTTCCACTGGGCAAGAACATGAAGATTTTATTTTATTTTTTTAATTTATCTGAAAGAAATATTAGAAGATACACTCCAGCAAAAAGAAAAACCACTCCAAGAGGAAGTAGTGGAACAAATTCCAGGACATACAAAGAAATAGTAAATCCTCAAAAACATCAAGTAACAATCTAAAAATAAAATCTCACGTAATAACAATCTGAGAGAAGGGAGGTGAAAGTATAGGGAAGTAAAAGTATCTTTTCTCATCTTGTAGGGTATTCTTTCTGGATACTTACAGAAAATATGTTTAAGTATGTGTGATAAATATTTTGGCCTTATATAATTTATACAGAAACAATTTATAACTTTCAAACAATTAAGAAAAACAAAACAATGACCGGTATCAGTGGAAGAAAAAGGAAGGAAAGGGAATAATCTTATAGAAAAATAGGCAAGCTATAAGTAGGCAATTCAATGAAGAATAATTGCAATGTCCAAAAAACAGAAGATACTCAACAGGAATCAGGAAAATGCAAACTAAAAAGTAATGACATACTATTTTTTTAAAGATACAAAAAATAAGAAGTTGCTACAAGGTATACTTTGCTAGGGTGGCTATAAATTGGTACAATCACTTTTCAATGTACAAACCACATTAACCAAAAATTCTGTTTCCTACTATGTACTCTAGAAAAGCCTTTGCATCTGTATGTATGCAGAAAGATTATGTATAAGGATACTTGTTGAAATACTTTTGTAATAAAATGGGAAATACCCATCAATATGGAAAATTTAACATAATCAAGATATATTCTACCATGAATAGCACACAAGGATTAAAAATATATGATAGATCTATGGTTACTGATCTGAATGGTCACAAACAAGCAAAAGACAAGTTTAATATGTAAATGTAGGAAATTATTTTTGCAAAAATTTGTATTAGTAGTATTTGTGCAATTATAAGAAAAAATCTTTGGAAAGAAAGTAAAAATCAGCGGAGAAAGAACATAACAGCTTAAGAACACATACAAAAAAGTCTATCAGTTCATCGTTTCTACTGTTGCTTTATGAAAAGCATTGTTGACATTGAAATTAATTTTGAATATTACCATAAAAGTAATCCTTCAGTCCTAATCAATCAACCAAACACACACCCTCTGGCAGTGGATTCAAGGCCTCACCCTTGTATACCGAGTTCATTGACTAATTTGTGGGAAACAAATTCAAAAATATTAAAAACTGACAAATTGGTCAGGAAACACTAGAACCAGTTCACTCCTATCCCTCCCCTACCCCAATCACAATGGTCTATCAACAGCACATTAGGTGGATGTATTACAGGAATGTTCTCAAGACAATATGGTCAAAAGTTAAAATTAAAAAAAAAAAAAAAAAGAATTGGTTTCAGGCAAGGGCAAAGCAGACGTCTATTAAGAGCCTTTTGTGAAATCAGAGCAGGAGTCAGATGCTTTCCCTTTTGCTCTCAGTGGTTGCTGAAACAGTGTGGCCACAATAGTCTTGGGGACTTGGGAGCTAGCCAAGTGGCCAGGTGACTCAACGTTCAATTTCTTGTCCCTCTAGGCGATCTCTCTCAGTGGTACAAATTATACCAGAATAGAGAACAGTTATCAGGAAAAGATAGACATTAAAAGCTTTTTTTAAAAGTACTGGCTAATAAAGAAACTTGAAAGAAGTTGACAAGGGACAAAGCTTTATTCCCCATTGTGAAATCAAAGGGCCCTCATTGCAACAAAAATCTGGGGAAAGGTAACTGCTGTCTTCTAAGACTCCTCAGGGGAAGAAACAAATGCTTATCATTCCTTTATTACATTTTCATTAAAAATGAGCAGCAGTTATATTTTCCTTAAATAAAAATTGACTCCAAACAATAGACTCCTCTGAAAATGAAGACTTGAAAGTTTATGGTTAATACACAGATTCCCCTCGGACGAGAACCAGGTGCTACGTGACAGTCTGCTGTGTCACCAGCCACTGGGCCAGATCACATCTAATTGTGAACTGATTAACTAGTTGACTGATTAAAATTTCAACAGAGGAATAATATGCATATGTGGTTACTGCAGAGGTATGTTCCAAGAGCCCTCAGCAGTAAAATCCTAACCAGAACCCTTGGATTTTCCTTTCTTGTAAACACACTGGCACTCACAGAGCTATAATTTTATGATATGGTGCCCTTTTAAATTCTGGAAGTACAAATGCTGGGGAGAGAAATGGGGGACAAGACTAAAGGAGACTGTAAACCCAGACATGGGAGAAAGCATGTTTAAGGGCACATGTGTGGCACCCCACCAAGAGACACTGACATCTGGCAGCAAGACAAGTTTAAGGGAATGTTCTGTATTGAATCATATGTTCTCATGCCTCCAGGGCACATTATCCCCTGGGATCCTTCCTCTACATCAGCAGTACCCAACACTTTTGGTACTGGGGATCACTCTAATGGAAGACAATTTTTCCACAGAGTGAGGTTGTGGGGAGAAGGGTTCTAGCAGTAATGCCAGAGGGGAGCAATGCATGATGGGGAGCAATGGGGAGCAGCAGATGGAGCACCGACCACTTGCCCACTGCCCACCTCCAGCTGTGCAGTCTGGTTTCTAATTGTGCGGCCACAGTCCCAAGGGTCGGGGACCCCTGCTCTACATAGCCTGGGTGCCAACCAAATATATATGGTAAGTGAAGTACCACACTCTCAGCAGATACTTTTTGGATGGATGGATGGATAGACAGAAAAATGAACAAAGAAACAAAGGAATAAACAGTGTATACTTTTTCTGCATGCTTAAAATCATCCACTGAGCATTAATATTCTACTTGCAAAGAATGCTCAGCAAAGTTGCTCTCAGCTACTGCACACAAAAGTAGCCCAACCCAGTAGAGACATCCACAGCATATATACAAAATCTGGGTAATGGTAACCTTCACAGTCTCTCTATCACACAATGGCAATTAGATAATTAATAGCAAATAGAACTCATTGATTTAAAGGTATATTACCACAATGGGGTATCTGCAGGTTTGCCAGTGAAATATTCTTGTTGTTTTCATCCAGACAGTACAAATCCTGAGTTTCTGGACTAGGTTTAGTCTCCTGAAGAGTCTTGATCCACATAATGTCACAGGAGCACATAAACGGGTTGCCCACCAGGATCCTGCATGGAGCAAAAATGAAATCCAATCAGCCTTCTCTTTCTCAGTTTTAGCTATAGAAGTGTTTAACAAAGCACTAATAACATGAATTCCTTCCAGCTGGCAATCTGTGGAAGACACACCCATCTTTATAGTATAACTACTTATTCACTCATTAATTGAATACTGATCTTCTGCTATGTGTAAACACCCCCATAGAGGCTAAAGGATGCAAAGTGATGTTAAGACCTTTCAGACCCACAGGGAAACAAGATAGGAACAGAAATAACCATAATGTAGTACGGAAAACAATGTCTCATAAGATGGAGAAAAATAAGATGCCATGACAAATTTATCAGAGTTATTACACTATTATGAGGATCTTAAGGGAAAAAGCCAATGTTGAGTTATCAGGAACACCAACATACTGACTTCTAAGCAAGCTAGAGATTCAAGTGTTACCACTTAATAAGTTCAAACTTCAGTAGAGGACAGAGCAATTTATCTGAATTAAAAATGAGATTATGAATACAAAACAAAAGTGTGAGTGCCAGGAGGGTATACTCCCAGCTTTCCAAATGACACGATCACAGTCCAGTTTGACTGGTGTAAGAAAGTCAAATTGGAGTGAATGTGACTAATGGAACCTGGAAGGAAGCTCTCAGACATCTCTCTCTCTCTCTCTCTCTCTCTCTCTCTCATACACACACACAGACAGAAAAACACAGAGACATATACACACGCGCGTGCGCACATCCCAAGCTCAGGCTTTCTGAGAGCAAGGGCAACTGAGCTACAGGCTGAGCTACTTAGCCCCCTGTCAGAGGGTGTTCACAGAGAAAACCACCATTCAGCCATGCTGCCTTAGACTCCTGTGGCCTGTGATTGGTAAAGGAGGAAGTAGTCAAGAGGAAAATAAAAACCACAAGAAAAAAATCTTTAAATGCTTTTTTATAATACTCAGTGGCCTATTTAAGATGACTTCCATTTATGGAAATGAGCCTTTAAATGAGGCCATTTAAAATCATTATGTAGGCTCTGCCTGGCATTAACCACAATACTTGAGATTTCCTTGAGGACAGGACCTGGGCTTTGCAACATCATTTACTCCTGTGGTTTTCTGGTTGAATTCTAAGAATCTCAAGGAATCTCTGGAGACTTTTCCAGGAGTTTCTTTGGGGAAAATGTGGTCAAGGCATACTCATTTAATTTTTGTTGGCTTGACAGCCTCCAAATATCCCTCTAACACCAAAATAAGAGTTGACACTACTAGGTATGGCATATGCAGTTGAAATCCACAATGTTTAAACCCCAACTAAGTTGTTTCCTGGTGTTCTGAATCCATGAAAAACTAAGAAGGAATAAAGAAGGAAAGGGATCTTCAATTATAAACACACCAGAGTTCATCTGACCATACAGCACCTCTTACACACTGAGCAGAGTTCTTTTGCAGTGATGGTTAGAGCAGGTTGGACTTAATCTGTTTAGGCTTCTACCTCTTCCACTGGATAGCGGAGTCCTGCTTCTCCTTATATCCCCATGGCCTAATGTCATGTTAGTTTGATTTGTAACAGGCACACAGTTAACATTTGTTGAGTGACTTGATCAAATATGCTACAGGGAGAATATTGAGACATGTGAAAATGAAACCAGAATCCAATTTTTAACCCATCACGAAAAGTCTGTGCAGCGATGCTCAAAATTTTTATACTGAGTAGCTTACTCTACTTCACATATCTTCCTTAAGTTTTGTATGCCCAGCCCTAAGTTAGAAACCTAACTCAAATGGCTCAGATAGTAAAGAATCCACCTGCAATGCAGGAGTCCCAAGATAAATCCCTCGGTTGGGAAGATCCCCTGGAAAAGGGAACGGCAACCCACTGAAGTATTCTTGCCTGGAGAATTCCAGAGACAGAGGAGCCTGGTGAGCTATAGTCCATGGGGTCGTAAAGAGTTAGACACAACTAAGCATGCATGCACAGGCTTCATTGCTAAAATAGGCCAACAGAAGCCTCAGTTAATCCTAAACTAAACTCTCGGTGGGTTATAAAACCAGTGTTGCCACTTTCGGGATTATGTTTATTCCAAAAGAGTTGCCACCGTGTAACTCTCATTACTTGGTATTGCTAACCTAACTCATTAACTTGGTATTGCTCTACTAGTGGCATCTTCTAATCTGCACAATTTCTTTGTGAATAGAGGTGGACCCTACATGCCAGGCCACATATAGGTTAAGAAAAAGTTATTGCCTAGTATTCAAAGACCTGGTCCACCTTTGCTCATTTCTGACACACACATCCTGTGCCTTAGGGTTCTTTGGGTAAGAATGTCAACAGTTTATGTTTGCTTCACAGTGACAGCACAAGAATTAAGAGGACTTCCCTGGTGGTCCAGTGGCTAAGACTCTGAGCTCCCAATGCCTGGGTTCAACCCCTCATCAGGCAACTACATCTCACATGCCGGAACTAAAAGATCCCAACTGAAAGACCTGGCAAAGCCAAATAAATAAATGAATAAGAATTCAGCACACTGAGAAATGCTTGCTACAAGGATCAATAAATTTCTGTTTTTCCTATCATTTTACAACACAAGGAATTTAGGCATGAGGATAAATTCTGAATGCAGTGACCGACCCTGTAGGAAATCTCACAAAGATAGGTGGGTAGGGAGAGGGTTGTCTCTACTCCAGTGTTCATCAAGGGCCAGTGGGTACTGTCATTTGGAGCATAAACCAACAGTGCCTGCTGGTTTTGCCCATTGGTATTAATATTTCCTCCTTGAATGCATTTGCTCTCCATTAGGGACTGGACAGAACAAAAACCAAGCCAATGCTATGAGATGTGTAGCCATATTTTTCACACAAAACCCTTGTCTTTACCTCTCCTTTAGAAAACAAGTCCTTTATGTAAAAACAACATTTAAACTCATCATAAATGATACATTACTATTGAGATTTCTATTTTTTTACTGCTGAATCATACACTAGTGAAGGAATAAAAAAATAGCCCACAATTAAGAAATCATTTTTCAACTCATTTTCAAATTTTGATATAAAAATAGATCTGCAGCATCGCTTATTTTTAAAAATATTTAATTACACTTCCCTTTGAAATTATTTTCTGCAAATGCCATACAAAATTGTTACTTACAGCTCAGACAAGTCAAGGTGACGAAAATGTTTCCTAGACAAAATCGTCAGTTTATTTCGGGTAAAATTGCTGAAAGGAATCAAAAACATTAAATGTGAATTACAAGCATACATTTCTGGAATAAAGTATTTAGAATTTTTTTTCAAAACATAATTTTATTTGATCATGGTTTCTGCCTTACTTAGATCCAGTAATCTCTTTATTTCACCTTGAGTGATAGCTTAGTTTTTCCTGCCTCTGCTATAATTCTTGCTTGAAAGTGGGGTTGGGGTGGAGGGTTTATAATTTTCATAGTGTCTATTTTAAATCTCTTTTGTACCCAAAAGTTTCTTTTCCATATTCTGAACCAACTTATATACCTCCTAGAGATATTGACCTTCTGAACAATTAATAGGAGGATTAAATTAAATTAAATTTAAGTAAAACTCACTAGATGAAAAGATACTTCAAAAATAAAGAGCATCATGAATATTTTGAAATATTAACATGACACACAACATTTTGAATATTAACTGAATTTAATACATCCTAATCGAAAAGAGTATGTCAAAGCTGTATGTTGTCACCCAGCTTATTTAACTTATATGCTAGAGTACATCATGAGAAACGCTGGACTGGAAGAAACACAAGCTGGAATCAAGATTGCTGGGAGAAATATCAATAACCTCAGATATGCAGGTGACACCACCCTTATGGCAGAAAGTGAAGAGGAACTAAAAAGCCTCTTGATGAAAGTGAAAGTGGAGAGTGAAAAAGTTGGCTTAAAGCTCAACATTCAGAAAATGAAGATCACGGCATCTGGTCCCATCACTTCATGGGAAATAGATGGGGAAACAGTGGAAACAGTGTCAGACTTTATTTTGGGGGGCTCCAAATTGACTGCAGATGGTGACTGCAGCCATGAAATTAAAAGACGCTTACTCCTTGGAAGAAAAGTTATGACCAACCTAGATAGCATATTCAAAAGCAGAGACATTACTTTGCTGACTAAGGTCCGTCTAGTCAAAGCTATGGTTTTTCCAGCGGTCATGTATGGATGCGAGAGTTGGACGGTGAAGAAAGCTGAGCATTGAAGAACTGATGCTTTTGAACTGTGGTGTTGGAGAAGACTGTTGAGAGTCCCTTGGACTGCAAGGAGATCCAACCAGTCCATTCTGAAAGAGATCAGCCCTGGGGTTTCTTTGGAAGGAATGATGCTAAAGTTGAAACTCCAGTACTTTGGCCACCTCATGCGAAGAGCTCACTCATTGGAAAAGACTCATGCTGGGAGGGATTGGGGGCAGGAGGAGAAGGGAACGACAGAGGATGAGATGGCTGGATGGCATCACTGACTTGATGGACGTGAGTTTGAGTGAACTCTGGGAGTTGGTGATGGACAGGGTGGCCTGGCATGCTGCGATTCATGGGGTCGCAAAGAGTCAGACATGACTGAGCGACTGAATGAACTGAACTGAATCGAAAAGATAATACCTATTGATTAACTGTATGTGCTTGCTTCTAAATGCCTTCCAAATAACCAAACAATTTCACAATGAGAACAATAAAAACAAAATACCAAATAAACCAAGAATATGTCAGATTTTGTCCAGAGCAAATAGTCTAGCAACATATCATTAGAAGATTTGGACCATCGAAACAATGAAAATATGTCCTATTTGTGACAAAATACTAACAAATTTACTGACATGTTTCAAATATATATTAATAGTTTCATTTAATGAAACAGGAGTTTTAGTTTCCAGTGTTCAGTGCCATGAGACCTTGAGCTGGGTAATTCAAAGCGTTAATACTGGCATCTGACTCCTGTGAATTTGTTTACTGGTAGAATTTATTTTAAAAGGGTGCAATGCTTGGGCCTCTAGACATGTGTTTAAATAAGTAACATGAATGTAAAACAAATATTAGCTTTTACAAAACAGCTGAGGCTTCAACAATTTGCGATGAGCCTTTCAGTGTATGATTTCAGTTTAGCAAAGTGAGCACTGGGCTGAGAGTCAGGTAAATATGGGAGAGCTAAGGGGAGAGCAATCTTGGCCGCACTGAGGCTAGTGTGTTGTGTCATCCCACAAAATCAAGGGTCAGAGTCTCCTGGTATGTCTTGCTAGTTTCCTCCAGAGAGAAGTTAAGGACCTGGAGGAGCTAATATATGAACTAACACTAGTCAGTGGATGGATAAAGAAAACGCTACTTTGGCAGCTCATAATTTGAGAAGGCACATGGCCACTTCCAGCTTAATTCTTTATTGAGATTTCCTCTCATTCAAACTTCACTCACACCAAGATGCCCTCTTTCTTCTATGCTGGCATCTTTTCTCTTCACACTGAGTGTAAAGTGCTCACCCACATGAAAAAATAATCCAGAGGAAAGTTGTAAAATGTGCCCACATAAATCTTTTCTTTTGGAACGTGAATTACGAATGGGTTTCACTAGAGTATAATACATTGACAAGTTACTCTGTGTGTCTCTCCACAGCCTGTGAGGCACACATGTTTTCATCTTTATCACAAATCCCCATTCTTCTGAAGAAAAAAAAAAAACAACCCTTATTTTCCTCCCAAGGAGAATGAGGAATGAGGACGCAAGAAAGAGGACATACTCATTGTCACAGTTCCAGGTCAGCTAGCAAGCCAGCACAGGGGCAGCTGCCCTGTCGAGCTGCTAGCAGCACAGCCCAGAGCCGGGAACAAGATGAGTTTTATGAACCATACTTATTATTGGGGCCAAAAGCCAAAAGGGAGGAGGAGGGGAGGAAAAAAAATCAACAATCATCTCACTGTTTGATTATAGAACTTTTGCAAAGGAGCTAATTAGCACCTCTGCAAAGCCCCTGGAAAACACAAATACTGGTTTTTCTCACAGTTTCTGAGTTCTTGGGGACTGGGCAGGAATTAAAGGCACCTAGAAATAAACTCAGGGATCAGTCCTAGGGGGCTCTGGACAGTCAGCGTGGAGTACTAAACAAGCAGTGTAGGAGAGGAATGATGACAGTAACAGACAGGGTCCAACTGAATGTCCTTAAAGCCCAAAGTGAAACAGATGCTCTTGTGAATATTTTTATTTTGTTGGGAAAACTCAGGGAGATAATCAGTATATCCCAGGGGTAGCCTTTCACACCCAGATCTTTATCAGCTCCCTTACAGTCATGGTGCTGAGAGTCAACTAAGGATGCTGTTCAGGAAATCAAGGAGAACACACCAGCACCCCGAGTTCTCAGCCATAGGAAGAGGTTGAGACCCGTCTCGAAGGGCAGACACCTGAATGAATCCCTTCCTCCCCGCCACTTCCTAAAGCCAACTGCTGAAATGAATTTCTATTTTGGCCATGAGAAGCCTCTTTTGTCATATGACTTTCTGAAGCTTACTGACACTCTGACTTCTGTCTGAATATCAGCCTGACTTTGTGCTGTCTTACCATTTGACAATCACCACAAATATCAGTAATGTTTGTAGTTTGATCAATAATTAGACTTCCCAATTGTTGGCTGTAAAAAACTATATTATGTCCATCTCCTTGGTTTCCTATTTTCAAATGACACCTCTTTGGGAGACTTGGACAAATAATTGACTTTGTATAAGTATGTACAGCCCAGAGAATGCCATTAAAATTACTCTCCCATGTATCAGCCTAAAAAAAATTACAAAAGGTGGCTTTGGTTTTCATATAAATATCTTAGAACAAGGAAAGTAGGGAAAATAGAAGAGGCACAGTAGAGTCATAAATAAGTCTATTTGTAAAACCATAATTAACCATAGCCCACTATTTAGATCATAACGTCAGGGAAGTGATGTAGTAAAACAGCCAGTAAAATGCAGTCATTAACTGATTCAGGTCTATGGTCAGCAGTAATGAAAATACCAGTAGGTAGCCACCAAGGTCATTAATTACACTTAAGTGATTGCATTAGAGCATTTCACCTTTTTCTTATGTTCAACGTCTCTCTTGTTTATGTTATCAAGGTCTACATATAAACATCAGAAATTGTGCAGGCAAACCAACTACAGAGATGCTGCCAAAAAGCCTCTAAATGAAATGTGTTAATAAAGTTCTTGGAGTTTTATCACCTTTCTCCAAAAGTCTTGCATTTTAATTCTACAGACTTTATTTTCAAATTGACTTCATCATTAATGCCACCTATGAAATATGAAGCCATTTCACTAGTTTGATGAAATTAAGGTTTTTCATAAGATCAACAAATCACCATGGAGTGTCCAGGCAATCTACTTAAAGAGAATGATCTGTTTTATAGACTGGTCTGAATAACAGTTAGGGAACTGTTCTACCCAAGACAAAGAAAGAGGACAAGTGTTACAAGGGATGATTCTCTCATTATATGCAAAACACATTTTATTTTCTGTATTCTTACTAAAAGAACACAGCCAAGATGAGCCCTGCATCAAAATTCTGCCACTTTCCATCTGGAGACCTGATTTTATTAATACATTTATGAAATGGGAATCAGAAAGATCCTTCCTACCAACTGTTAGAAAAATCAAGTGAGATCAAGCAGTAAGAATTCTGCAGTTAGACTATAGACTATGAAATACCTAACGTGTTGTTACAGAGAACCTGCAAAGTACAGGAGACCCAGTGAATGCAGGCAACAGGCCTCCCACAGAAATTCCTACTGAAAACTTGGGGTGTGGGGGGTGACAATCAGAGCTTAAGGGTGGGTAATCCTCTGCTTCATGAAGAAACATCTTAGGAAGGCCACATCTTATTGACTAAGTGCCATCGTCTAAGAGGATTTAACAGTAAACAACCTAAGTGCTCCCACTCTCTGTATTTCCATTTGACGTCAGTTGATATCACCCTGACTTCAGTGGAAGCCTTTGCTATTGTTACAATTGTCTGAACTTCTGGCATGTTTCATGATTGATTTTTCTCCGCTTTTATCAATCACGGCAGATAGCTTTTGGAAAATGAAGGTTCAAAAGAGGACCTACTGTAAGAGAAAGTGCACTAGCAATTTTTAGTTCCCTGTGAAGGCCAAGGCCAAGTCAGTTTCTTTCAATTCCACTAGTTTGATGTCTTCCAGGGAACATGTCATGAGTCCAAGGAAAAGAACTGAGAACGCTGTACAGGACATAGTTTTCACATCAGACTCCTTTCTGTTGGTCTATTGCTCTGTCCAAGATGGAAATGGCCCAGAAATTCATGAAAGGGAATAAGTAGGCTGTTCTAAGTACCCCTCTGAAGCTATTCAGAAATCAAAGCTAATGTTTCTAAGCTATTGTCGAAGCTATACTAACTTTTAAAAAGGAGATTTCTAGCTGGGAAAGGAGGAAAATAAACAGAGGGGGAAAACACTGAATAAATTGGGTCCCGGGAAGCAAAAGAATCAAGCTTTACTTACATGTGCTGTAAGTTGCTGTTTTTCAGGAATGCTTTATGAGCCACAGATTTTAATCCAGAATCCACAATGGTCCTAAGAAAGTACACAATGGCATGAATGTTAGAACTAATGAAAACCCGTCCCTCTGACTATTATAGAGCAGAAAAATGTTCTGACATAAGGTATGCAAGTTCTGATACTCACAGGTTTTTCAGTCCCACATAAGCTTCAAGATCATCTTCGTTGATGATTTCTAATCTTTTCTGATTTGCAATGTAACTGCAAAAAAAAGGAAAGAAAAACAGAGTGCAAACTCAAGACTCAATGCAGGCAATCCATAAAAATTAGGTAACTTCCATCCAACCTCACCAGACTGCTCAAGGTGATCCCTCCCCACCCACCTGGCCTCACCATTTATTTTAAATACAGCAAGGGGAGGAGTACTGAGTGTGATCAGGGAGAAACCATGGTTGAGCAGGTTTCATATTCAATGACAGGACCATCAGGTTTCTTATTAAATTTTTATCACTCTTTCAACTAACAAGTTCAGTTTGCCTCTCCACTCAAGGTATCCCCTGGATACAGAGGTGAAAATAGCTTACAAATGCATCCACCACCTCTCAAAAGCATTTCAATCTGTGACACCCACAGGGATGCTGGCATCACCACACACAGGACTAGTCACATCTGTCCTCACCTTCCAAGAGTAGCAGTCCCTCCTTCCTTTTACCTCCGGACACACCGAAGCAGATTCCCCTCCCCCTTTCTCTCCCTTTATCCCTTCCTCCAAACCCTCACTTTTCCTGGCCCAGGATCCACTCTTTCTGCTTTTGTCAGTAATAGAATGAAATTTTCCGTTCAGGAGCCACATTTCACAAACCCCACATTGCCCTCGTGTACTCTCTGTAGAAGGGCTTCCCACATGATGCTAGTGGTAAAAAGCCTGCTTGCCAAAGCAGGAGCCTTAAGAGATGTGGTTTCCTTCCCTGAGTTGGGAAGATTCCCTTGGAGGAAGGCATGGCAACCCACTCCAGTATTATTGCCTGGAGAGTCCCATGGACGAAGGAGCCTGACGGGCTACAGTCCATAAGGTCACAAAGAGTCAGACACGACTGAAGCGACTTAGCACATGTGCATGCAGGCACACACTCACTCTCTGTAGAAACCTCTTCCCCATCTGCCAGTCCTTCAAATACAGGAGTAGACAGGTAATGCTGGTGCACAGAGAGCTCCATCCCCCTGGCTATGATGACTGGCTTAGAAATGTGCTGTAACCTTGACTGGACTAATGAGAAGCTTCCCTAAAATCAAAAGATTAATGCTGTGACAATGCCTTTCTCTTTCTCTGAGATCTTAGCTGAAAGATTACACAGGCTTGGGGATTCCATGAGAAATATTTCTACCACAGGGAAAGGTAATGTTCAAGAATGAAGTCAGCACACAGGAGGAAAGAGAGCTAAGAAATAAAGAGACAGAACTCTGAAAATGCCCCTTAAAGCCTTTGGATCCACTTGTCTCTGAGGTTAGTTTTCACTAATGAAAGTTTGATCTGAAATTTCTGTCACTTGCAACTAGTAAAGTCACTGGTAATATAAACACAAAGCTATCAAACCTATTACCATGGAATCACCCTGTGCTGAAGTTATCTGAGCATCTGTCTAGTCACTTTTCTTAGATCATGACCTCTTTCTGAAGATAGCTGGATCCTGTTTTATAATTCTTAACATGTACCACAGGGCTTCTCTTTTAGATCAGTTGGTAAAGAATCTGCCTGTAATGCAGGAGACCCAGGTTCAATTCCTGGGTTGGGAAGATCCCCTGGAGAAGGAAATGGCAGCCCACCCCAGTATTCTTGCCTGGAGAATCCTATGGACAGAGAAGCCTGGCAGGCTACAGTCCACGGGGTTGCAAGAGTTGGACACGACTTAGCAACTAAACCACCACCACAACGTGCACCATAACATCTAACAAAGCACCTCGTACAAAGTAGGTCTTCAAGGATGAAGGGGAGACAGACAGATGGATGGACAGAAGAATGAATGGGCAACACTTGGAGCTCCACAGACACTCCAGGAAGTTGTATTAGAATGGATTTTTCTTTCTCTTTCAAAACATTTAAGATACACAGCATCCCAATTAAGACACTGAAAACAAATATGTAACCCTACTGTTAACAACATTAATTAAAGGAGAAAAATAATAGCCAATGAGGGAAAAGATATAGCATCGATAGGTCCCTTCGCTCAATCCAAAAGAAGGAAAAAAGATATCAAAATACCTAGTAACTACTGGGACACCCATTTTTAGAAGATAAACGTTAGAAAAAAAAATAAAACACCTATTTTTAGAAAACAAACTTTAGAAATAAAATAAAAAGGTTCTGAGAGAACCAAATCACATCAAAGAGAAATAATTTTTAAAGGACCCACATACACTTTGTCTCCTGTTACATAAGAAAGCAACACTAGGCAATGTCCAAGACGGGGGAGCATCTCTACTCAAAGAGCTTGGCTCTCCCCAATACCGGGAGCCTGGAACATAATAGACTTGCAGGAAGGATTTACTCCCTTCTTTGCTTCTACTTCACACAGAAAGAAACATTTTACGACTCCACTCTAATTACCAAACAACAATTTTTAATATTATGAGTTTTTATGAGATATTTCAAAATTACCACACTTTAGATATTTTTGCCCAAGATTTTCAATCCACTAATTTTTTCCAGTAAAAACCATAGTAACCTCCGTCTTCTAAATCACTTCTCAATAAAAAACCACATTCCAGAGAGCCCTACATTTTAATACTTTTTTCATGCATTTGGCAGAAGAAAAGGACAATGTAGGCAAGGTTTCCTTCAGGGTCACAACTAGGATTCCAGGGAACTTGTTCCCTCCTCACAGCTGAGCTAGCATAGAGGCTGTCACTGTTCTGAAATCTTCCGATTCTTCAGCTCTCTCTGCCTGCCTCGTCACTGACTGCATCAGGGCTTGACACTCAGGAGGCATTTAATCAATGTCTGTGGCACAAAGCATTTATGTTTGCCTTTTCCTTTAATTATTTATGCCTTTTATTTTATTGTTATTTCATTTTCATCAGATTTCCAATTTATAAACTCCCCACTTGTATTCAATAAAATACAATGAGCTAAACATAAAAACAGAAAGCACCGAAGAAAGAAAAGCTAGGGCAGAGATATCAGTGAAGCTAGGAACTGGGTTTAAAATGCATATTTTGGGTTAGCGAAAAAGTTCATTGGGGTTTTTTATACAAGCTAATGGAAAAACCCCAATGAACTTTTTGGCCAACCCAATATTTGCTGGAAAAGGACCACAAGCTTAATTCTAAGCTTTCCAGTGACCAATGCCCAGGAAGAGAAGAAAAGGAAGATACATTTAGTCAATGGTAAATTCACAGTGATCATGAGATGAAAAATAAGTCAGATGTTAGGCAATACATAACTCTTCTTGAATCTAAGACAAGACAGAAGATTTTGCTGAAAAACATCAAAAAAAGTGAAATTATGAAAGGTGGTCACTGGAGAATATTCTTCCACTGTGGAGGCAGGAATGCTGGATAAAGAATGGATTTTCCTCCTGGTCAAAATGGAAAAAAATCAACAGAAGAGCTGGATGCAAAAGTCAGCAAGTGCCTCTCTGGATGCCAAGAATTCCTTGTCGTAAGTTACCATCTGCACAGATGCCCACAACATAGCTGTAGGCCAGAAACTGCTCATGAAATCTACCCCTTAAGAAACATTTTTAAGGTACCATTAAGGAGGAATCATAGACTGGAAGCCAGTAAAGTTAATAACAAACAATTCACAGAGGGGAACACCAACGGTCCAGGAACATATGAAAAGCTGCTCACCCCTCAAGGAATCTGAAATGCAGACTAAATAACATGGACTTACCATTCCTTTCCTGCTAGCTGGACACAATGTTTAAAATCTGACTATATAAAGCATTTCTAAGGATCAGTTATTTCTCTCACATTGCTCGGGGAGCATAAATGGACACAACCACTTTGAAGAGTTATTTGCCAGTATCCTAGAAAATCCTACGTCACACGCTTTATAGAGTCCAGCAATTCCATTCTAGGTTTTCATCTGAGCACCACATGAGGAGAGATATGCAAGAATATTCACTTGTAATACAGTCAGAATAAAAAGCTGGAAACAGCCCAAGGGTCCATCAATTAAGAAACAATACAATGATGTGTGCTAAATAAGCTGGATTGAACCAGATCTTCATATTTGAGCAGAAAGAAATCTTCATGCTAAGTGAGAAAAAAATAAGCAAAATTTCAGACTGATGTGTGCTTATAATATAAAACAATTGATGTGAACTTTTAAAAAGACACAGCAAGAGGGGTGGAGGGATAAACTGGGAGACTGAGATTCACATATACACACTACTATATATAAAATAGATAACTGTTAAGTACAGAGGACTTTACTTAATACTCTGTAATGACCTATATGAGAAAAGAATCTAAAAAAGAGATGATACATGTGTATGAATAACAGATTCACTGTGATGTACAGGGGAAAGTAACATAACATTGTAAATCAACTATACTCCAATAAAATTTTTTTAAAAAGCAAAACAATAAAATGACATAAAACAATACTACATAGTGAGGGATATTTGTAAGGTATAAAAAGAAGAATACAAGGAAGGTCATCTTGGGAAAGCAGAATGGGTTTGGGTCAAGGATAAAGAAACAGAAACTGTTAAACTATTTTATTAAACTATTAAACTATTTCTTTTCTTAAAAGAAAAATGCCTTTGTAAAAAAGAAAAAAGAAAAATGCTTTTGTAACAAAAAAGACAAAAATATTAAAGTATCAGTTCTGACTATAAGCACCTGAAGTTACTGTTATGTCATTACACTTTTATGAATTTTTTAAATGCATGAAGAAAAAAGAAAGAAAGGAGGAAGGAAGGGGAGGAAGGAAGGAAGCAAGGGAGAAAGGGGAGAAAGAAAGAAGGAGAGATAGAGACAGAGAAAGCCACAAGAGAAATGACCACAGGGAAGATGAACTCCAGGGCTTCTCAGTTACTAGGTGACCACCCACACTTGGGCTCGAGTCCCTGGTTCCTTGGACTACCCAAAACCAAACCTTCTAAAAGCCTTCTGCTCCCTGCCCCTGAGCTCCTGGATGGGACCAGAAGACTAAGAAGCATGCTGGGCTGCCCCCTACTGGTGACTTTCACGTGCCTCCACCAGGCTCTTGGCAACACCAGGTCTTCTGAGCTCTGCCCTCTCGTCACTCCCACTAATCAGAAAAGTAGCAGCTACAGAGACAACCTAGGGTTAGGAAGGAGGGAGGAAGGGCCAGGCTAGGGCAGCCATCTGAGAGATGCATGGACAGGCAGTGAGGCAGACTCTCTTCCGAGAAAACCTTTTCCTGTCACTCCAGTCAAGGTGATGTCCAACTCTGAGGGCTCTTTACTGAGCTAAGCTTTGCTTAAGAGAAGCTTCAAGAAGGGTTTCACTGTCAACAAAGCAGTGGAAAGGCCCAGCATTTTGCTGCAGACCTTTCTCTCGCTGACAACTCCTAGCTCCTCTGGCCCGTGCCTACCGGTCTGGAAATCTAAGGTCCCAGGGGCTTTAAGGCAGAAGCCGTCCCCCTAAAGCCCATGCCCCAGCATTCCCATGAATGCAGACAAGCTTTCCAGCTTCTGTCTTTCCAACCTGCAGATGCTGCTGCCTTAGCTCTCTCTCTCTTCTTAACTTTCTGGTTTATATTGGAGTATATGATAAAGGTGAAAGAGAAGAGTGAAAAAGCTGGCTTAAAACTCAACATTCAAAAAATGAAGATCATGGCATCCAGTCCCATCACTTTATGGCAAATAGATGGGGAAAAAGTGGAAGCAGTGACAGATTTTATTTTCTTGGGCTCCAAAATCACCATGGACAGTGACTGCAGTCATGAAATTAAATTGGAAGGCAAGCTATGATAAACCTAGACAGCATATTAAAAAGTAAAGATATCACTTTGGTGACAAAAGTCTGTCTGGTCAAAGCTATGGTTTTTCCAGTAGTCATTATGGAAGTGAGAGCTGGACCATAAAGAAAGTTGAGCACTGAAGAATTGATACCTTCAAATTGTGGTGCTGAAGAAGACTCTTGAGAGTCCCTTGGACAGCAAGGAGATCAGACTAGTCAGTCCTAAAGAGCATCAACCCTGAATATTCACTGGATGGACTGATGCTGAAGCTGAAACTCCAACACTTTGGCCACTTGATGCATAGAGCCAACTCATTAGAAAAGACCTTGATGATGGGAAAGATTGAAGGCAAAAGGAGACAAGGGCAGCAGAGGATAGATGGTTAGATAGCATCACTGATTCAATGGACGTGACTCTGAGCAAACTCCGGGAGATACTGAAGGACAGGGAACCCTGGTGCGCTGCAGTCCATGATGTCACCAAGAGTCAGACACAAACTTAGTGACTGAAAAACAACAACAACATAGCCGACTGACAATGCTGTGATAGTTTCAGGTAGACAGCAAAGCAATTCAGCCATACATATATATATCCATTCTCCCCCAAGCTCCCCTTTAAGGACGGTAGGCAGCCTTTGAATAGTGACAGAGACTTTGTGGATTTAGATGCTTAAATTTGATACTCCTTAAGAGTTTCTCCCTTTTCCCTCCTTGACCTCAAAGCCCTCTGGCCCACCCCTCCATCTGCAATGAGTGCAAAATCCTCGCTGGCCTTTGTTCTGTTTTGCCCAAATATGCCTCTCTCCTTTATCAAATCTATCTCTACCACTCTTTCTTGGACCTCATGTTAAGAGGGTTGTTTTCTATTGTTGATGTTTACTTTCACTACATCCTGAGACCACTATCTACCACCCTACAAGTTGGAACTTCTCAATGAATTCACTTAAAACTATTCTATCGTTGTTTAGTTGCTGTCTAACTCTTTTGCGACCCAATGGATTATAGCCCACCAGACTCCTCTGTTATTGAGATTTCCCAGGCAAGAATACTGGAGTGGGTTGCCCTTTCCTTCTCCAGGGATCTTCCCGACCCAGGGATCAAACCCACATCTCCTGCATTGGCAGAGGGATTCTTGACCACTGAGCCACCAGGGAGCCTCAGAACTAATCTAGGCCCCTCCAATATCTGAGATACTTCCTGATTTACAAGCAACACCAAAAAGGCTTTTTCACAATCAGAACATTTTTATTCCATCAGTTGGCAAGCATTTTTTTAGCATTTATTTTCCTTCTTAACTTCATAATCAAGAATTAGAGGGAATGGAGATACAGTTTGTACCCACCACGGTGTTTTTCTACTAATCTATATAACTCTCCTACTGAATTGTTAACTCCTCAAAGGAAGAGTGTTACTCATCAAACAGTTGCATGTCCATTTCCTAACTCAGAGCTAATTCTCATGGAATACTGGCTAACTTAAAGCAATCAAATCAATCTGACCTCCACATTCCCCATTGGAGTTTTTATTATCTCACTGGAATGACCAGACATATATACACTATAAACATTAAATGAAGTTTGTAACAATAGGAGACTTCCCTGGTGGCACAATGGTTAAGAATCCATCTGCCAATGCAGGAGACTCGGGTTCAATCCCTAGTTTTGGAAGATCCCATATGCTCTGGAGCAACTAAACCTGTGCACCACAAGTACTGAGCCTAACTTCTCAAGCCAGAGAACAGTAACTACTGAGTCCATGTGCCCAACTACTGAAGCCCACATGCACGGCACAATTAAATAAAAAAATTATGATAATAGAAAATAAATTCATTTGTCATACAGAAAACAAGGAAACAAAGTAATGACTGGAACAGAAGACAGCCAATTTTGAAAGCAAAATTTGTCCTATCTAGAAGCAAATTTAGATCACAAACATACAACCTAGTCAATCTAAATACTCACTAATTTTTCATAAATGATAAAAACTAACTGCCCTCGAAAGACGAGCATTCATTTGTCATCTCTGTCTCAGAAATGTTACAGCCAGAAAGAATCTTCGGATCCAGCTGTTCTTGACCTTGAGGGCGTGATGCTCCTGAAGGTCAGTGCTCACTGCCACAGCATCTGATGAGCAGAAGAGATGTTTCTGAGCAGAGGTGAAGCAGCTGCACCGAAAGGGCACAGTGAAAGGACCTACAAGATATGACTGGGCAGTGAAGGCTTCCATAAGGTCAGTCCTTGAAGGGTCCCCAGAAAGTCAACAGGTAGAGAATGCAAATGTAAGCAAAGCCCACACTATTTGCCATTTTACTCTGTTTCATCACCAAAGCTTCTCCAGCCTCAATGTGACATCCAGGGCCCTAGGCCTAACAAAAAATTTATAGGTGGCTTTTCAGGGAAAAAAAGAGAGAGAGAGAGAAAAGAAGTTTAGGAAAAATTCGCAGAAACATTTTTGAATTACAGTTTCCTAGAAAGGATACTCGTCCCATTTGAAAATATTTCACATTGGCTTTAACAACCTATCAAATAATTCCTCCAGGCAGCCTTTCCAAGTAACAAAGAATGGTCTCTAATGCATCTTTTCTTCCTGTCTATTAGCTTAACAGCAGTATCACTCCAAAGCAAAATATCCCTTTATCTTAGACTTTGTTTGGAGAAGGAAATGGCAGTACACTCCAGTATTATTGCCTGGAGAATCCCCATGGACAGAGGCATCTGGCTGGCTACAAGTCCATGGGATCAGAAAGAGTTGGACATAGACTATGTTAGCTAAACTGTACTTTGGCAATATATCAAAAAGAAATAGAAACAGCAGTGAATATTTCTAATGGTCACTCTTCAAAATGGAATCATTTCCCAACACTCTGGAGACCCCCATCCCACCTCACCACATAAATAAGTAGTCAAGCTAATAAAAGTAGATAAACTTCACAAGAGATTGTGATATGAGCTAAGGCTTACAGTCATGAGGTGAGGCATTTCAACTCTGATTGGATCCTTTCTGCCATAAGCTATCCATCACAGGTAATAGTATCAGTTCAGTTCAGTCACTCAGTCATGTCTGACTCTTTGTGACTCCATGAATCACAGCACGCCAGGCCACCCTGTCCATCACCAACTCCTGGAGTTCACTCCAGGAGTTCAGATTCATGTCCGAGTCAGTGATGCCATCCAGCCATCTCATCCTCTGTCATCCCTTTCTCCTCCTGCCTCCAATCCCTCCCAGCATCAGAGTCTTTTCCAATGAGTCAGCTCTTCACATGAGGTGGACAAAGTACTGGAGTTTCAGCTTTAGCATCATTCCTTCCAAAGAAATCCCAGGGTTGATCTCCTTCAGAATGGACTGGTTGGATCTCCTTGCAGTCCAAGGGACTCTCAAGAGTTTTCTCCAACACCACAGTTCAAAAGTGCTTAAAAAAAAAGAAACTGCCCTCGGGCTTCCTGTGGTACAGTAGTTAAGAATCCACCTTGCAAAGCAGGGGACACTGGTTCGATTCCTGGTTCAGGAAGATCCCACATACCATGGGGCAACTAAGCCCCTGTACCACAGTTATTGAGCCTGTGCCCTAGAGCCCAGGAGCCACAACTACTGAAGCCGTGTGCCCTAGAGCCCGTGCTCTACAACAAGAGAAGCCACCACAATGAGAAGCCCACACACCACAACTAGAGAGTAGCCCCAACTCTCCAAAACTAGAGAAAACCTGCATGAAGCAATGAAGACCCAGTGCAGCCAAAAATAAATCAATAAATATTTAAATAATTGCCCTTGTTCCCTGAATCCACAATAGGGTAGTTTTAGTTTCTCAGCAAACTGCTAAGAAGGAGCTTTGAAGATCAGTCCATGATGAGCCAAAGCAGGATTCAAAAGACTTTCTCACTTCTTCAATCCAACCTTCACAGAGGGTCCACTACCCCACCTGTGACAACATGAATGCAGAGAATACCAAGTAAGCAGGCTCAGAACCTGAATTCCAATAGCCAGCCTAATAGCACAAGCTGATTAGCATCAGCACGTCTATGTTTTTGACCAAGGGCATAGAAGGAGCCCCAGTAATTCTTCTTAATAGAATGCTGTGTGCTGGACACTGGGGTATCCATGGGTGTCTCACTTAACCTAGTGAAGCTACCAGAAGAGCACTATGATTTTTTTCTGCTTTTTAGAAGAGGAAACCAAGGCCCAAGCTTGCCAGGTCACATCCCCAAGGTCACACAGCTGCCAAAACAGGATTTGAACCCAAATCTACCTGCCTCTGAATTCTGAGCTCAGAGCCACTGTACCACACTACTAGGACCATTAACTTGTAAATCCTTCACCTACAACAAGATATAATTTCTAAAGTTTCTACAAAATGGTCCTTTGCAAATAATCACAGCCTGAAAACAACAGTCAATGAAAAGGAATGAGGACATTTTATAGGATGCTCTCATGTATTATATCTACATAGAGGTAACAGGAGATAAATAAATATCTTCTCAGATCTTTACACAATGCCAAGCTCTGAGAACTGCAGCTTCCTAGAATGGCCTAAATTCCTTGGGAATTTAAGAATTCAAGTGCCTGTGGAGAGCATGTAGAGAAAACAAAACCCTCCTACACTGCTGGGGAGAACGCAAATTGGTGCAGCCACTATGGAAAAGAGTATGGAGGTTCCTTAAAAAACTAAAAATAGAGCTACCATATGTTCCTGCATTCCCACTCCTGGATATACATCCTGAAGAGACAAAAGATCTAATTCAAAAAGATACATGCACCCCAATGTTCATAGCAGCACTATTTGCAATAGCTAAGACATGGCAACTATCTAAGTGTCCACTAGCAGATAAATGGACAAAGACGTTAAATACACACACACACACTGTGTGTGTGTGTGTGTGTGTGTGTGTGTGTGTGTGTGTGGGGAGGCTTCCCACATGCCACTAGTGGTTAAAAAAAAAAAAACCACTTGCCAATGCAGGAGATATAAGAGATGTGGGTTCAATCCCTGAGTTGGAAAGACTCCTGGAGAAGAAAATGGCAACCCACTCCAGTATTCTTGCCTAGAGAATCCCATGGACACAGGAGACTCGCAGGCTACAGTCCATGGGGTTGCAAAGAGTCAGACATAGGTGAGCAGCTAACACTTTTCACTTTCCCAGGTGGCTCAATGGTAAAGAATCTGCCTAATGCAGGAGACACAGGAGATTCGGGTTAGATCGCTGTCAGGAAGATTCCCTAGAAAAGGAAATGGCAATCAACTTCAGTATTTTTGCCCAGGAAATCCCATGAATGGAAGAGCCTGGTGGGCTTCAGTCCATGGAGTCTCAAGAGTTGGACAGAACTAAGCAACTGAGCATGTGTGCATGCATATATATATATATATATATATATGGGCTATTACTCAGCCATAAAAAAGAAAAGAATGAAATAATGCCATTTGCAGCAATATGGATGGACCTAGAGACTATTATACTAAGTGAAGTCAGACAGAGGAAGACAAATACTGTGATACACTTATACGTGGAACCTTAAAAATAATACGCATGAATATATATACAAAACAGAAACAAACTCACAGACACAGAAGACAAATTTATGGTTAACAAAAGGGGAAGAGCAGAGGGATAAATTAGGAGTAGTGGATTAACAGATGTACATTACCATATACAAAATAAAGGACAGAAATTTACTGTATAGCACAGGGAACTATATTCAATATCTTGTAACAAACTATTAATATAATGGAAGAGAATTGGGAAAAATAAAGATATATATATATATATATGTGTGTGTGTGTATGTATAACCAAATCACTTTGCTGTATACCTGAGACTAATACAATATTGTAAATCAACCATATTTTTTAAAAATTCAAGTGCCTGGAAAATAATGTGTACTGTGAGGGATAAACAAGCCCCACTAGCTTCACCTCTCACCAGTGATATGACCTGGGCAAGTCCCTACACCTCAGTCTCCTTGTTTATAAAACAGAATAATGAGTATCTGCCTCAGGGAGTTGTTACAACAATGAGAAATCTGCCCAAGCACATATGAGGACCTCAATTAATGCTAATTATTAACAATGAGCAAAAGCCTGAGGCCCAGGGGCCAGCTTGGTCACTAACCAGCTGATGAAATGAATCTCAGGCTACCTCCAGTGCCCACATCTGTGGAGGTGGAAGTTTGGGCTTGATAATGTCTCAGTTCCCTTCAGCACTCAAATTATAAGAAAAACTTCAGCAACATATCATGAAGGAAAAATATCTTTTCTCTCTGAGTATTTATATAAAACTTTTCTTATCCATCTCTATCAATGGAGTGATTCCAAAAATAAACACTGCAATTTGTGACCAGAAAAATTAATTACAGAAAAACACCTTAGAGCTAAAGCTCTATCTAAAACATATCAGTCTCCAGCAGAAAAATATAAATTTGACTTAAACTAAGTAATAGCTTCCTATGAAAATTTAAAATTAGAGCCCAGCCTACAAACAATGTGTCATGTAAACCTTATACTGGAGGGTGAGAAGAGTATCAATATAATTAAAATAAATAAATTTTGTTTTTAGCTGCTAGCTTTCCAAAAAGGGAAGATTTCCCATTTTTAAAAAATCTGAATTTCCATATTCTCTTAAAAAGCCAGAAGGTCTTTCAAACTAGACTAGCATTTCTTTCTGGCAACCTTCACAGCGAGCATTGCTGCTGGGGGTCTGGGGCACATTTCCAGTTGGTCACAGTCCATCCTCAGCTATTTCACTGGCTCACGGAAAGATTTAATGACACCTGATTCAATTCTTGCTTGTAATTTCCTCTGAGATGTCAAACTTCCAAATTTCTCCTACACTGGTATGTCATCTCCATGCACAGAGATCCTTAAAATGAGTCTCATCAGATAAAATGACACAGAGACCACAATAAAAATACCTCCTGTTCTTAAAGAAGTTACTTCTACCTGTTCCAGAACCTTTAGAAACTTCTGTTGTTTTAAAAACTTAACTAATAGGGACACAGACATAAGCCAAGTATAACTTTATACTATTCTTGGTAGAAGGGTAAAAAATCCCCAAGAGGAGCAAAAGATATGTTTTTTTTGACAAAAAAAGGTTTTTCTTTCCATGTATTTACCATTTCACATTAGTTCTCAGATCTTTCAATAGATCATAATAACCAGCCATAGCAAACCTGAGGAGACAAGTACTAATGTGTACCATGGCACAGTTTTGCCATGTCAGATGAAGAGCTCTGGGACAGAAATGGTCCTGATACAGAACTGCCATCAAGAAAGAGGCATAAGTGATACTGGAGCCAAAATTTTTATTTCAGACAGGTTTACTCTCATATTGGTCGATGTGAAAGTCGAAGTGTTAGCTGCTCAGTCTTGTCTGACTCTTTGTGACCCCATGAACTATAGCCTGCCAGGCTCCTCTGTCCATGGAATTCTCCAGGCAAGAATATTGGAGTGGGTAACCATTCCCTTCTCCAGGGAATCTTCCCGACCGAAGGATCAAACCCAGTTCTCCTGCATTGCAGGAGGATTCTTTACCATCTGAGCCACCAGGGAAGCCCTTGGTCAATACTAAACCACCAGGAATACAAGTCAGCTCACTGGGTCACTCAGGGTACACTCTTCAGTTAATTTATCCTGGCAGACCCATGAGAGGCCATCCCTCTCGAGGGTGGGGGCACTCCAGGAGCCTGAGAGGACTTTTCGTCTGGCTGGGAAGCCGTCTGGTCACACCTGCCCTGAACGGTTTCCAGGCTAAAACCATCTCTGCTGGGCTCTGTGGGTGGATCTCTGTGGTCTCGATCAAGCATCTGTCCACGTTCTGAGGCTGTCACAGCACTCTTCCCCAGGCAAGCCTGGATCTGCCTGCTGGTACCTTGGTAGCTCATCTTGTCCGCAGACAGGGTGGCTTCCACCTGGATGGGCACACAAGTTGGGCTGCTTGGTCTTGTGAAAGGATGTCAGCCCCACCATCTGTTTGTCTGGCTTCCAAAGAGAATGAATGTGGCTTTAACCAGGAACAGAGTAACATTTTCCAAGCTCTAGTCAGAGGGGACAACTTCAGATCATCTGCAGTCCTGCTTCCACCCTTGCCTGGCTGAGCAAAGGGGATGAGCGGATGGGTAACTAAGATCCTGCATTGTTTCAGTTTTATAATTACAGTACTGGGAGATGAAATTCTTGGACCACTTTAGTGTCCTTGAGGAACGGATGCCCTTTCATTGCCCCCAAATTTCACTGACTTTCTCAGTAAGAAGAAAATGAAATCTGCACTTTTCATAAGAGCTGTGAATTCCATCACTCATATTTCCTGTAAAAGAAACTCTTTTCAGAACATACTGCCAGACAGAGCTATGTTCCTGCAGAATTAGTAGGCATTCTCTCTGCTAATAATGAGTTTCTCTTTTCACTGCCAATAAGCTGAGGACAAATGTTGTGCTCAGTTACAGCAACTAGATCAACTGTTAAGAGTTAGTTGCAGTTCTTATCTTTTTTTTCTCACTTCTCTCTCTCATTTTTATCTTATTAACTTTATTGTGTAAAATAATCATCAGTTATTCAAATACTAGTCATAAGTTGATTAATTGTGACATTTCTTATATTTATTATTCAATATGTGGTTGCCACTATGATCGATATGCTGGAAAACAGCATCATTTTATAGTTTTCAAAAAATGAACTAGAAAATCACTTAAACCACGATTTTTTGTGTGTTTCAAAGTGACTGTTTACAAAAAGTAAAATTTTGCAATTCCAATCCAACACAAAATTATCTTTTTTCCAAATTATCTCTTTTCCTCTTTTCCCATTATTTCGGGTCAATCAAGGTTTCGTTGACGAATAGTGTAAAAAAAAACTTCCTATGACTAGCCCAGGACTTTAGAATTCTAAAAAGCATTCACGTCAGCACAAATCGCAGCACAGCACACTTCTGAAGGCTCCTGGCTTCCGATCAGGTCAAATCATTCCACAGGAAGAGAATTTGGGGAACTAATATTTCTGCTCTAACTTTCAGAAAGATCAAACGTGGCACAGGGGAAAATGAGCATCAAGCATAATGTCAATAAAAAAGAATGATTCAAGTGGTAAAATTTTGGGATTTTTGTGAAGGTCTGTTTTGATTTTGGCACAATTTTTCGGCCCACTTTATAGGCTGTGGGAGTAAGGTGAGTGATAGAATGTGAAAAACACTTCCAATTTTGCCTTTACTGGTTTCACTTCATATGTGAACCTTTAGTGGTTTTATAGAAGGTTAGAGATTATTTTCTTTGGAGTTAAACTAAAAAGATATTGGTGAAAAGGGATTCAAGTCATAATCAGCCGTGTAAAGCCACAATAAAGAGAAGCCATTCTACAGAAAGGAAGTGTGAGTGCATCAAAAAGTCCTAAACAAATCTCTTGTAGAGACGTTTAATTCAAGGAATATATCATAGCCAGAAAAGATGCATATTTTGGAAGTACCTAGAGAATCAAATACATGGAGATGGAAAGTAGAATGCTAGCAGTTGGGGGAGGGGAATGGGCAGTTGTCATTCAATGGGTACAGAATTTCAGTTTTGCAGATGAAAAGAGTTGTGGATTTGGGTAGTTGTGTTGGTTGCACAATAATGTGAATGTACTTAAGCATACAAACTGTACATTTTAAATATGTTAAGATGATAAATTCTGTTATGTGTATTTTACCACAATTTTAAAACAAAGAAAAAAAGAAGGAATGTATTCTGTAAGGTCTTGCAATTAAAAATGAGAAAGACAATGAAAAGAGAAAATGGAACACAAATTGATCGATAACCTCCAGAGACCATGGAACTGTCGTAAACAATCTTATATATAAAACGGGCCAGGACTATTGGTGAAAACAAAGTTTCATAACCAAGATCATGACCTGAGTCATAGATGCTAGATATGACCCATCACTGCTCAGTACACAAATGTCCAGTATCCCAGTCAGCTGAGCACAAAAACATGGAATCATGCACACCAGGGAAAGGGTATGCAGAGGTTCCAATAAGAAGAGCCAGCACCCTTTTACATCCTCTCTCCTAAACCCAGCAACTTTCCAGTGCCACACTCAAGTCAGATTCTTCTGCTTTTTTGTCCTTCTTGAGACCTATAGAGTCTACTCTCCTTCAAAACAGAGTTGAGGATAGCCACACAATAAAAATAAAAACAGACAGCCGAGCTCTAACTATGTGTTATGCATAGGTACAATCATTTTACATGTATCAGCTCATTTTCACCTCACAGAAACCCCATGAGAAATTCTATTATTGTCTCCTTTTATGGATGGGGAAACTGAGACAGCAAGGCCTCTATTTAACTAGTCCAAAGTAGCAGAGACAGATGAACCTCCGAATAAGGCTCTTAACCCTCCAAGTCATCCTGCCTCATAACCTCTGTGATTCCCAACACAAACTTCCAAAGAAAAAGAAATATTAATTTGTTGACCCATCTAAGCATGGCTATTGATGCATTCAGCTATTTTTCGATTTGGAAAAAATATATAATGAGAAAAGAAACATTTTAGGCACAGTTTTCACAATTCCAGGATCCTCCTAGGGTACCACTAAAATGAATTATCCAGCCATGAAGAGCAGAGACATTACTTTGTCAACAAAGGTCCATCTAATCAAGGCTATGGTTTTTCCAGCAGTCATGTGTGGATGTGAGAGGTGGACTATAAAGAAAGCTGAGCACAGAAGAATTAATGCTTTTGAACTGTGGTGTTGGAGAAGACTCTTGAGAGTCCTTGGACTGCAAGGGGATCCATCTAGTCCATCCTAAAGGAGATCAGTCCTGGGTGTTCATTGGAAGGACTGATGTTGAAGCTGAAACTCCAATACTTTGGCCACCTGATGCAAAGAACCAACTCATTTGAAAAGACCCTGATGCTGGCAAAGATTGAGGGCAGGAGGAGAAGGGGATGACAGAGGATGAGATGGTTGAATAACATCACTGACTCAATGGATATGAGTTTGGTTGAACTCCAGGAGTCGGTAATGGACAGGGAGGCCTGGCATGCTGTGATCCATTGGAGTCACAGAGTTGGAACTGAACTGAAAGAGCTGAATAATTCTTAAAATAGTACATTCATATCTAGAACTTTCAGGAGCAATAATAAAATCTGTATGGGGAAGAGAGAAAAGTGGAAACCTGGAGCTACTGATGCTTAACTTCCAGGACAGATTCCCCATTAACTTCTGGGGACAGAGTCTATGCTTTGCTATTCTGTCTGCGTCTGTGATATCACAAAGCTTGTTGTAACACAAGTTGGGGGCAGGGGGAGGGCTGGAAATCCTGCACAGCTGTTCTTGGAAACATGGATGCCCATGCTTGAGAATTCCCTTGAAGAGAGGTGAGGGCGCTGCAGTGGGACAAGCAGTGTGGAGAGCCTAAGCACTGCTCCGTGTGTGTGTGTGTGTTAGTCATCCAGTCATGGGACTGCACAACTCTTGTTGATCCCATGGACTGTAGCCTGCTAGGCTCCTCTGTTCATGGGATTCTCCAGGCAAGAATAATGAAGTGGATTGCCATTGCCTTCTCCAGGGGATCTTCCTGACTCAGGGATGGAACCCGTATCTCTTGCATTGCAGGCGGACTCTTCACCATCTGAACAGAGAAGGCCACCCCTCTGTATCAGTTCAGTTCAGTTCAGTTCAGTAACTCAGTCATGTCAGACTCTTTGCGACCCCATGAACCACAACACGCCAGGCCTCCCTGTCCATCACCAACTCCCAGTGTTCACCTAAACCCATGTCCATTGAGTCAGTGATGCCATTCAACCATCTCATCCTCTGTCATCCCCTTATCCTCCTACGCTCAATCTTTCCCAGCATCAGGGTCTTTTCAAATGAGTTAGCTCTTCACATCAGGTGGCCAAAGTATTGGAGTTTCAGCTTCAACATCAGTCATCAGTTTGCTGTGATCCACAACTTCTGAAAATTCTGAAAGAGATGGGAATATCAGACCACCTGACCTGACTCTTGAGAAATCTGTATGCAGCTCAGGAAGCAACAGTGAGAACTGGACATGGAACAACAGACTGGTTCCAAATAGGAAAAGGAGTATGTCAAGTCTGTATACTGTCACCCTGCTTATTTAACTTATATGCAGAGTACATCATGAGAAACTCTGGGCTGGAAGAAACACAAGCTGGAATCAAGATTGCTGGGAGAAATATCATTAACCTCAGATATACAGGTGACACCACCCTTATGGCAGAATGTAAAGAACTAAAGAGCCTCTTGATGAAAGTGAAAGAGGAGAGTGAAAAAGTTATCATAAAGCTCAACATTAAGAAAACTAAATCATGGCATCTGGTCCCCTCTGTATGCTCCTATGCAAAAGCTCTGTACTTCCTCTATTCTACAGCACATTATGGCTCAAAACTATCACAAAGCCAAGGTCAGATCCATAAGGCAAAGACCCAGACAACCTTGCCCCTTAGCTCTAGGCAGTGGGCCCTGGCATGTCAGAGACCCTCACTTGGGTACTCCTCCATATGAGGCAGCAGGATGCTCCTGCCTGGAAATCACACCTGCCCTTCTTGATCTAGTAGGACCTCAGAATTTTCTTCACAAAGACCCTTAAGCCCATTCCCGGGGCCTGTGCAGGCCTTCCTGTGGGTCTGTCCTCCTGTTGCAGATGAGCATGTTCTAGGCACAACTGTGTGTGTGTGTGTGTGTGTGCATGTGTGTGTGTGTGTGTGTGTGTGTGTGTGTGTGTGGTGGTGGTGGTGGGAGGGTCCAAGGTTGCTGTCTGTGGCGCTATTGATGAGTTCAGCTGTGCAGGACACCAATCTGACTGGGGACCTACAACAAGCTATATAAACGGGAGGAGCTGGCCTAAGTCTTACTACCTAGGACCCAGAAAACCACCTGATGGGAGAACATAGCCAAAACATATTTGTTGATTAACTAATTGACTAGATGAATGGATAAATGGATCAATCAAGCAATTAATCCATGTATAAACAGTCAATGCCTGTCCTCCATTTCAGGTATCTGCTGGAAAAGATAACTTTGTTAACAGAACGTCTATAGCACACTGGACTGTACATGTATAGATATAATCTACAATAAAAGGAGAGTGATGACAGAGTGGACTCTAAGGTAGGCTGGCATAAATAAAAGGTTCAGCAATGCTTTCAAGTCACCAGGCAGTTAAGCTCTAGGAAAGTTCTGGGTTTCTTTTTTTTTTTTTTTCTTATGAGAAAGCAATTCCCTGAGAAAATAAATGAGATGGCAAAGAAGTTAAGCCCCAGAGGACCACCCAGGTTTACCATGAGAGTCAGTGACTCAACCAAAAATAAGACTTTTCTCTTAAGAGTAAATATTATATGCTAGTTCCATAATGACCATTCCTTTTTAAGTTTAAATTTCAAAATACACAAGGAGTCTAAACTATTTTCATTTGTGATGTATATTATGAACATACTGCATCCTGTAAACATAAATAAATGGATGTTATTTATCTCAAGGGAGAATTATCTTTTTGGATTATTCAACACAATCTGTTCACCTATATTCTTCCCCACTCTATTTTTTAAAGACTTGCAAATCTCTTATGTCTATCAGTTGCTTTGTGATCAGTTTTGCAAACAACTATTAAAATGTCTAAGATGACCAATAATTATTATGAATACAAACGAAGCACCATGAAACATTACAGGATCAGCCCAATGCACCCTGATTGTAAAGGTGCAAAAGTATGTGCAACAGGTGCTTCATTAAACTGGACCTGACACACTGTTCATACCCCTGAAAAACGCACAGCCTCTACCATCCATACTAGAAGAAGGATAAATCACATCTGAAATTTCACACTAGAATCGCTTTTTAAGTGAAGTGCCATAAATACAGTCTCAGGGAAAACTGCATTCGATCCACAGGGATATCCATTATTAGCTATTATAAAACAGAAAAGGCACAAATTTTCCTCATTAGACCCATGTGTTCACTGGAGATCGAATTTCCCTAATACGATTCTTCTTTCCTGGATTTACCCTTGTTGTTGAGCTGATTTGTTCTGCATCTCTCTTTATCTGCTTACATTTACCCTCCATCTCTTCCCTGTCTCTCCTTCCTGCTGGACACATAATAATCCTGCCTCATCAAAGCTCTTCCTTTCTTCCTTTCCAAAGATGCTGTCTCTACGATGAATTGATTTCTTACTGTGCAGGAACCAGCATAGTGCTATTTAATTCCATAAAGGTTATTTATTTAAACAAACATATTAACCTGATGACTTTATGAAAATCATGTCTAGAAATTTACACGCTGACAGCCCAAAGAACAACTTTATAAATATTCTCATTTGGAATTCTAAAAGATAGATTTGTAGGAGAAGGGACACACACACACACACACACACACATATCCTTGTGTTTGTGGATAACAGGGAAATCTAGGACACTGTGCTGCTGCTGCTGCTGCTGCTGTTGCTAAGTTGCTTCAGTCATGTCCGACTCTGTGCGACCCCACAGACGACAGTCCACCAGGCTCCCCCATCCCTGGGATTCTCCAGGCAAGAACACTGGAGTGGGTTGCCATTGCCTTCCCCAATGCATGAAAGTGAAAAGTGAAAGTGAAGTCGCTCAGTCGTGTCCGACTCTTCGCGACCCCATGGACTGCAGCCCACCAGGCTCCTCCATCCATGGGATTTTCCAGGCAAGAGTACTGCAGTGGGGTGCCATTGCCTTTTCCGGGACACTGTGCTAAGGAACAGCAATAAACAAGATCCACATGGTCCCTGCCTCCCTGATGGCTCAGACAGAAAAGAATCTGCCTGCGGTTCAGGAGACCCAGGTTTGATTCTTGGGTCGAGAAGATCCCCTGGAGAAGGGAATGGCTACCCACTCCAGTATTCTTTCCTGAAGAATCCCATGGAGAGAGGAGCCTGGAGGGCTATAGTCCATGGGGTCCCAAAGAGTCGGACTGAGTGACTAACACTATTTCATACTAGAAGAGGGCATGCAGACTGGCACGTAAGCCTGCATGTACATATTAAGCGACCTATGATGGGGTTGGGAAACACTGGGTGGGGCTGTGAAAGCACATGGTAGAGACGTGTAGCCCAGAGGAAGAGCGGCAGAGGAAGGCAGTCAGAGGCAGGAGCCACGAGAATGGTATTCCTGGCAGAGAGGACAGCCAGCGTGAAGCCTTGGAGGCGAGTGAGACTATAACTCCATCGGGCAATTTAAAACTCGGAGAGACTGCATCATCCTATTAGAGAAAGGGAGAGGAAAAAAATGAGGCTGGAGAAATGGGCTTGAATTAGCGGGTGCAGGGCTTTTATGACTTATTAAGAAATTGTGAGATTTTAATATACAAATATAAATGCTGTCTTAATTTAAAACATCAATATTGTGTGGGGGGAGCTAGGAAAGCAGTTCCTAAAATTCATATGGAAAAATCAGCATGTAAGAATAATCCTGAAAATTCTGAAAGTAATTTATGAGTAAGACTAATACAAGTAGAAAATACATAAATATATGTGAAACTTCAGAAGATAAAAAGTTTAGTGCTAGTATGTAAACAGACAAACTGATTAACAGAAGAAGATAGATCTCAAAATAAGCCAAAACATAAAGATGATCTTTAGACTTAACCATATTAGAATTCATTTAAATATTTAATTTAAAATTGTTATTTTAAATTAGTGAGGGAAACGTTGAATAATATAATCAATGGTGTCAGGAGACCTGATAGACTGATTAGCAATCTTGAAACAGTTGTTTTTACTACTTCACCTTTTATATTTTAAAAATCCAGATAGAGCAATACAAAAGCATGAAATAGTAAAGATAAAAGAAGAAAATATAGGAGACTTATTTTATACTTTTATAGAAGGAAAGACTCTTTTTAGCCACATTTACAATACAGAAGTCATAAGGAAATAATAAATTTTACTATAAAAACATTTAAGTCTGTGTTACCAAAAACTATGATCAATATCAGAAGACAAGCAAAACATTAGACAAAGCATAAATTTTCTTATTGCTAAACAGATTTTAGGAATCAATTTTTTGAAAAGGTCACCAATCCAATAGAAAAAGAAAATGCCTAAGAGAGATACAGTTCACAGAAAAAGAAGTACAAATGGCTTGTTGTGTGTTAGTGGCTCAGGCTTGCCTGACTTTTTGCGACCCCGTGGACTGTAGCCCACCAGGCTCCTCTGTCCATGGGATTCTCCAGGCAAGGATACTGGAGTGGTTTGCCATTTCCTTCTCCAGGGGATCTTCCCGACCCAGGGATCGAACTCTGGTCTCCTGCACTGCAGGCAGATTCTTTACCAACTGAGCTACTTGTATTTATATAAAAAGATTTTTAACAAATCATAATTAAAGAATTGTGAAATAAAGCAATGATGCTACACTATTTCCCAGGAATGTGATGACAAAGGTCAAAAGTTTTGATAACAAACAGTATAAGCTTGGCTGTAGAAAAACAGGTGCTTCCAGTTTGGGTGGCAGAATAAAACGATGTGATCTTTTTGCAAGACAACTTGGCAATATCTATCAAATCACAAATATCATGCAAATGCCCTTGTAATTCAAATTCTAGAAACTTTTCCTATAGATAAAATTATGCAAGTGTGCAAGAACTTGAACACAGGGTGTCCAAGTAAAAATTAGTCAAATGAAATCTATTCCTTCAATGATAACTGAATGTGAAAAAATAAGGTTGCAGTACATATGCTGATGCATACATGTGTGCTAAGTTCCTTCAGCCATATCCAACTATTTGAGACTTTACGGACAGTACCTCGCCAGGTTCATCTGTCCATAGGATTCTCCAGGCAAATATATTGGAGTGGACTGCCATGCCCTCTTCCCGGGGCTCTTCCTGACCCAGGGATGGAACCCACATCTCCTGTGGCTTCTGCACTGCAGGAGGTTTCTTGAGTCACCAGGGAAGTCCCACATATGTTGATACAGGAACATTTTTAAGATACAGTTAAGTAAAAAAATACTTAACATTAAAAAAGAAATGTAGACAGTTATATACACATATATATGTATACATAAACGTATATATATATATATACCCATATATATATACGTATGTGAGTAGACTCACATGCTTGAGTAGACTCTTTCTAAAAGCAAGCATACAAACTAAAATCTAAGTTTCTACTGGAGAGAGAGGCAGAGGAATTGGCCAGTTGGAACCCATGATGGCAGGGAGACTAACTTTTCGTGATACACTTCTTTATACTGTTTATATCTCTTTAAACATTCAAATATTACTTTTTAAAAACTAATTATGAATAAAAGTCCATATAATAACATTTATGCATTTCAAAGAAAAAAAATGTGCAAGATCACTTTAAAGACTCAGAAGGGTTCCCAGGCTTGAGCAAGTCTTGGCTAAAGGCACTAACCTTTCTAAAGAAAGAATATGTCAATCAGAATTGTGCTGGGCAGTGAATAAAGGAGAGAGAAAGGAGTGTCCATCCAGGGGACACAGGTCTGGGCCAAAGTACTTCAAGTTCTGCATTCCCCTTTGTAAAGGCTCTCCCATTATGGAGATGGATGCCTCAGGCAAGCTTAACTTAATGCCATTTAACATTTTAAATGCAGAATTAAGTGCCCTTGCTCTAATTCCAAGATCACCAAGCAAGCTTCCAGTTAATAATTTGTTCTCCTTTATAGATCTGCTGGTGTAGAAAGCAACTGTTATGCTGACTGTGTGTCTGAATCTATGTGACAGTTATATATGCTTTACTGTGTAGCAATATAGTGATAATCTGGTTTTGTTTTAACCTAAAAAACCACAACTTTGGGCTTTATTTTAAGAGACATGGGGAGCCATGGGGTGATTAGAAGCAATGACATAAGGTCAGCATTTTAGAAAGCCCACTCCAACATAGTGTGGTATATGGATACAAAGAAGGTGAGATTGCAGACCAGAACGCCACATAGGAAGCTGCTGCATTTTATGCAAAAATTGATGGTGGTTTTGAATTAAATTTTTGGTTGTGTAAGTATTTGTTTGATGTTTCTTTCTCCTCCCAGACTGCAAGCTTGGTAAGGAAAAGAAACCAGGTCAATATTGCTTGCAACCATATCCCAAGTACTTAGCATGACACAGAGCAGATCCCAATTAGTATCTGTTGGAAGCAAGAATAAATGAATGAGGGAATCTGGACAGTAGAGATAAAAAGAATTAGACAAATATAAAAAATATTCAGAGAAGTGACTTGGCAAGACGATAACTAAATGAATACAGGGGTTAAGGAGTGGGAGGAACCAAGGTTTTGCCATGCAAAACAAAACATTTTGACCAAGTGGGCAGTGGCGCCATTCATTAAGGTAGAGAACACTGGAAATGGGTTTGGGGTGACCATGATGATTTAATTTGGAAATGTCAAGCGTGATGCACTATGACATATCCAAGAAGGATGTTCAGTAGACAGATGACCCAAAGGTCATCACATAGTTGATGGGGACAATTATTAGGACATCAGGAGAATGCAGAAGGCAATAGAAGTCATAAGTGAGGCTGACATAGCTCAGGAAGAGAAGCAGCCTTAGGACAAAGGCTGAAGGGATGTCGACTTTTAGGAGAAAAGCAGAGAAAAGGAAGCCTTTAAGTAAGAAGACCGTCCCCAGCCAGATGGTTAAGGAGAAAAGGAGAAAGCTTCATTGACACCAAGGCCAAAAAAAAGAATGCTTCAGGAGGGAGTGAGAAATGAGGCCAAGTTCTGCTAAGAAGCAAGTAAGAGAAGGGCAGAGAAATTTGCCTTAGATTAGTTCTATGAAGGTCTTTGGGATGCAGTGGAGAGCAAGTTTGATGAAGCAGTGGATTGAGACTGGATTCAGAGGGGAGGAAATAGACAGAATGCAGACCAGTCTTCTAAGATCAGCAGTCAAAGGAAGAGTTCAGGGCCAAGACTAAAGGGACCTGGAAGGAGAAGGGGAGAGAGCTAAAGGAAAACTTTGCTAAGATGGAAGGGACCCAGTCCTGCTTAAATTCTGACACTGACAAGAGGAAGAGATTGTAAATTCAGATGAGAGAGGGCAAGTCATCAACAGAGATAAGTTAAAGGGGATGGGATCTGTCATAGACAGGGAGTGATTAGTTTTAGCCAAAGACACTCTTGCCTTCCCATGTACTGGAAGGGAAAGGTTGGTTTCAGATACAGGCAGTTTGTTCATATGGAATATAAGTAGATAGAACCACAAAAATATCACAATATTGACAGAGGAAAAATAACCAAACTCAGCTGGGCTGCTGTCATCATAGAAAGCAGGCATGTGGATTGCTCACATCCAGTCTACATGTCCATGCCTCCCACTATTAACAATAGAAAGTATGCACATTTGGGAGGAAACACCCTTTGTAATTGGTCCCATGCCTGACTCAAGCTGAAAACAATCACCACGTAAATGTGGGTTTTAGCCTCATGTGCACTGACTGTCCTTATCACATTATATTAAAATTAGATCTCTCTCTCCCCACTGTGTATAAGCTACTCAGAGCCTTCTTGCCTCAGTAAAGTACCTAATTTGTAGCATCACCAGTGTCCTCAATAAACACTAGTTGAACTGAACTAATGTTTGCATGAAGTTTGACTTAGATGACAGGCAGCCCACATGACGATCAGGAAGCATGCAGTAAACTATTCCAGCCAGAAGGAAAATGAACTTGGTGGAGGCAGAAAGATGAAAGTCGATTTCAGGCAAGCTCCTGCTTAGGGGGTCATGGAAAGTGAAGACTGGCAAAAGGCAAGCCAACTAGAGATCCTTCTGGAGCAGCAACCACAGAAATGGACCGAGAGTAGACTGAAAAGGTCAGAACACACACATGGTAGCAGGTATTCCAATCATATAAACGGGTGGATTCGCTGATGCAATTGCCTAAAAGTGCAGGTAGACAGTGCATGTTAAAAAAACTAACCTCTGGGCGGGGGGATAGTTGTTTCGGTGGGTGGGAAACCTTGGGAGCACTGCCACGCAGGCTGGCAGGGAGAAGGTAACCTGCAAAGCCATCTAACCTGAACCAAAGCAGTGAACCTAGAGAAACTCATAGATAGGACTCTGTTGCTTAAGATACCTAGAGACCTGGAGCAAGCTAGGCCTGGGGGAGGAGGCAAGGGTGAATTCTAGAACAGAAAAGACTGGCGCCTGTGGCTGCCTGACTCAGAATCACAGACCTCTTTAGAGATTAGCATCCAACTAATCCAAACCTTCAGTTTCAGGATTAGGGAACTGGTTGATGAGATTAAATGGTTTATCCAGGATCCCGAGTTCTGAAACTGTGAGAGTATGGACTTGAAACCCAACTCCTATCTCCCCATCCAGCTACCCAGAGTCCTTTACACTGCTGCCTCTCTGAGTGAGTTGACCTTGGCAGGCCAGTTTCAGTTGGAACCATGGTGGTTGATCCACAGGTTCTGCAACCCAAAACTTCTTCACTGTCCATGAAAGGGGCTTTGCAGCCAACCATCTGCCTGAGTGTGTGTGTGCCTGTGTGTGTTGTTGAGGGCAGTGGGAAAGGGAATAAAAAACATGACCAAGAACAGAAGAAGGAGACTGAAGGGTCACAAAGGGAAAAGGCCAAACCCAGGAGGGCAAGGGCAACGCGAGGGTGTGCACGTGTTAAGTCGCTTCAGTCGTGTCTGACTCTGTGACCCTATGGACTGTACCCCTCCAGGTTACGCTGTCCACGGGATTCTCCAGGCAAGAATACTGGACTTGGTGGCCATGCCCTTCTCCAGGGGATCTTCCCAACACAGGGACTAAACCCACGTCTCTTACGTCTCCTGCATCGGCAGGTGGCTCTTTACCACTCACTTAGCAGAGGGGCTGTGAAGTAAGGCCGAAAGCAGACCAAAAAGGGTGTGTGGTTTGTGCTGGCTGGGTTTTCTCTGGCTTGCCAGAGAATTCAGAGGCCATCATGTCAAGCTCCCTGCCCACCTCAGTTCCCAGGCCTGCACACACATTCCAAGACAAGTGTGCCAAGGCCGAAGAAGGGAAGCAAACTGTCCCCACTGTGAGCCAGTCAGAGGATTCAGGCCCAGACCCCTCTGCCACTTCGCAGCAGGGGACTCCAGGGCACATGAAATAAAAGCAACTTTTATGGCAAAGATTAGAGTTCACAAGAGCCCACCTTCTAAAATGGCACTGTATTTCAGAAGTCGAAAATCAAAATTCTAATGTCTCTTGGTTTAAATAACACTATTGTAGAACTGTTTGAAAATACCTCACCAATAATATTTTTTGCTTCTGTTGAGAACTGATCAAAGAGGACAGACACATGGGTTTCTGAGTAGCTGGGTCGGCTAACCCAGCTCGGAGTTGCTGCCCTGAAGCTCACGGATTTCACCGAGAGAACTTCTGTCAGGTCCTCGTTGAGAGAAATCCAGAATGAGTAAAACAAAATTAAAAGTCTGAGTGGGGGTATAATGTAAAGCATGGTGACCACAGTCAATACTGTAATATATTTTTGGAAAGTTGCTAAGATAGCAGATTTAAAATTCCCATCACAAGAAAAAAAAAATGTGCTAACTCTGTGTGGTGATTGGACTTCCGAGGTGGTGGGGTGGTAAAGAATCTGTCTGCCAATGAGAGAGACGCAAGAGACTCAGGTTAGACCCCTGGGTTGGAAAGATCCCCTGGAGTAGGAAATAGCAACCCACTTCAATATTCCTACCTGAAAAATTCCATGGACAGAGGAGCCTGGTGGGCTATATAGTCCATGGGGTCACAAAGAGCAGAACATGAGAGATTTGCGCGCGCGCGCGCGCGCACACACACACACACACACACACACACACGTGTGGTGATAGATGCTAACTAGATTTATTAAGGTAATCATTTTGTAATATATACAGATATTGAAAATCATGTGGTAGGCTTGAAACCGATATAACATTGCGTGTCAATTAAATCCCCAAAATGTCTAGATGGTTTAAAGAAGTAAATCTTCAATTGTTAGAAAAAACTTTACAAGTCAAAATACTTAAGTCTGAAAGGACCACACCTTTAGTAGAGTTTTATTCCTATATTTATATATTCATAGACACATTGTACACACAAATAGAATTCTAGGATGTGTGCATCTGGTCTGTTCAGGAAATTATTGGAATATGAAGATTATGGGAAAGGGTGGGCAATAATAATAGGTCATTTTTTGCAATAAAAAGAGGGATTCTAAATGATGTATAGTTATCAAAATTTTATTCTATACTAGAAGATACTATATTCTCCAGGGCCCATAAATCATTTACCTCTTAAGAGTACAACAGATTACAAAGGAGATGATGGTAGAAGAGAAAGATACAAGATGAAGCCTCAATCCACCTCCTCCCCACTACTGTGCTGTTTAACTTGTGAACATTTATTTGAATAACTACACTTCTCCTAAAATTGCCTGTACTCTCAAGGCCAAATCTGAACAGGTGGGTCTAAGCAGACAAAGCCCTAAGCAAGACTCTGCATAAAACTCTATCCTGAATTACACTCAGCTTGACCAGAGAACTCCAGGCAAGCCAATCAAGCCGACAGTCCCTCTGAGGCTGCAGAACCTTCCCACCTACTTCAGAGTGAGGTTTTAAACCTAAATAAGCAGATGTCTGTAAAGTGCTCTCCAGGAACCTTGGGGAGAAGCCCTGTGTGAAACCTGAGGTGTGTCTCAGAAGTGCGCTTGTACTGGAAAAGGCTTAGCACAGGCTGTGTACAACATACAAAATCGTAGCAGAATGAATTTCGAATGGGAGTCAACAACTCTTAAGCTTGCTCACTGGCTCAGCTATCCCTCTTGGGGCCATGAGAAGGCAGAGACAAAGAGAAGGCTGGAAAGAATAGTATTCTTTGGCCACAGGGCTTTCATGGGAGCCAAGACAGACTTTGTATACAAGGCTGTGGGTTCCTCCATCTACATAAGACCCCTGACTGTGGCAAATACTCTGGGGCAGTGGCTTCCATTATGCTCTGTCTGCTCTGCCCTCGCTCCAATCTTAATCTGCCTAGATGTTTCAGCAGGTGCAAGTTCAGCATCTCTCATGGCAGCCAACTCATGAAGGCCTTTCTCTGCAGCCTGGCTTTTGCGAAAGTGTTAGAGAAGAGGAAGAGATAAAACAAACAACCACTCTCACAGTAAAGTAAACAAAAAAATATATTTGTTCTCATGCAAAGATCAGCCTATTGCTTTGTGATCAGTAGTTCATGAACTTTTAACTGCTCTGTCTCCAGTAGAGATGGGTTCCCATAGACTTAGCCAGACTAAACTTATCTTCACATCTCTGATGCTTCTGAAGTGGTCTGGAGACAGGTTCAGTCCAAGGAAACAGAACAGAGGGGAGGCCCCCTAGAGGGAAGGTTTTGGTACTACCTTTGGATGCTAGCAGGAAGCTTCTAGGCCCCAGGATGTCTTTAATGTGCCATGGCCACAAAAGCAACTCTCTTCTCTATCCCTCATTCATGCAAGGGGGGCTGAAGCAGAGCATTTCTAAGGCCCCTTCTCCTTACTTGATCTTGACTTTAAGTGACCCTGTGAATTTGGACTCATCAACCCAGCACTAACATGCCACCAGTCTTCTTATATCTCACATTTAAAAAGACATGGATGTAGTTTGTAATGACCTATATGGTAAAAGAATCTAAAAAAAAAAATGTGGGCATATATATGCATATCAGTTCAGTTCAGTCACTCAGTCATGTCAGACTCTTTGCGACCCTATGAATTGCGGCACGCCAGACCTCCCTGTCCATCACCAACTCCCGGAGTTTACTCAAACTCATGTCCATTGAGTCAGCGATGCCATCCAATCATCTCATCCTCTGTTGTCCCCTTCTCCTCCTGCCTTCAATCTGTCCCGGCATCAGGGTCTTTTAAAATGAGTCAATTCTTCACATCAGTTGGCCAAAGTATTGGAGTTTCAGCTTCAGCATCAATCCTTCCAATGAATATTCAGGACTGATTTCCTTTAGGATGACTGGCTGGATCTCCCTGCAGTCCAAGGGACTCTCGAGTCTTCTCCAACGTCACAGTTCAAAAGTATCAATTCTTTGGTGCTCAGCTTTCCTTATTGTCCAACTCTCACATCCATACATGACTAATGGAAAAACCATAGCTTTGACTAGATGGACCTTTGTTGGCAAAGTAATGTCTCTGCTCTTTAATATGCTGTCTAAGTTGGCCATAACTTTTCTTCCAAGGAGCAAGTGTCTTTTAATTTCATGGCTGCAGTCACCATCTGCAGTGATTTTGGAGCCCAAAAAAATAGTCTGTCACTGTTTCCACTGTTTCCCCATCTATTTGTCACACATACATATATATATAATATATATGTATATTTTATATATATGTATATTATATATAAAACAGATTCACTTTGCTGTACACCTGAAACTAACACAGCATTGTAAATCAACTATATTTCAATTAAAAATTAATTTTTAATGATTTTAAAAATACATGGATGGCTTGGAGAATTCAGAGCAGATGCTGAAAACATGCACACAGGACATGATGACATGGAAGGTCTTCAGATTCTCTCACTCCCAGGCTCTAAGCATCATTCCTTACTTCAGAGCTGATGTATAAACTGAACCTTCTCTACACTGAAGATTTGCGGAGCTTCAGAATCAGAGTACAGGGTCCAAAGCCCTCGGTTTACATCTGACAATCTCAGACCCAGAAACATTAAGGAGCTGCTTCCAGATCACGTAATTCCAGCTTTCTGTAACATGGGTGGAGTGGGGAGTTGAAATATGCAAGCTTAGTACCTATGTATTATTTTTCTCCCCAGGTTTATAACAACCACAAGCATTCATTCACTCCTTCATCTCTGAGATCAATATTTACCACTTCACAGTCCTTTGGACAGCCCAGAGAGCAAAGCAAATGGTTAGAAGGCATCCTGATTATGTGGGCTCTTTTCCTCTTTTAATAGAGATCAATCAGAAATCAAATATGAAGCTAAAATTATCAGGCCACTGCAGGGCTCAGATCTCTGCCACCTGGGGGTGGGATTTATGTTTTTAAAACTTAGAACAAATAGATTATGAAAATGATCAATCAACTATTAGTAACTCAAGGTTCAGATTTTTTTCTATCCCTTTCTTTTTCTTACATACACCAAATGAGGGGGAAAATTGCCCTGTCTAAATAACCTCTCCCCTAAATCATCCAACTGATTTGTAAACAGTAAGTAAAATAAAAAATGAGCACTGTTATAAGGAGCAGCAGGTTCAATGCTACATTCTACCCAACTGCTTTGAACCTACAAGAATCTCTCTAGAGAAGCAGTAAAGTTAGTTGGATGGATAATGTCAGGGTATAATATTCAATAATAGCTTAATATTGTTTCTTTTCATAAGGATGAACAATGAGTTAAAACTGGAGGCACCTGCTTGGTATCAAAGATTTTTTAAAAAGAAGAAGAAACAAAAAGTCAAAAAAGAAAAATTAAATTCCTTTTCCCCAGATAAAGAAAAAGTCTAGGTTTTATACCCCTACAACCTAGAGATAGTCAAAGCAATCATGCAGAATGTTCTTGGGGAGAAAGAGACCTCAACTCTCAGCTGTTCAGCCAACTTTTTGACTTAGAAAATGTCTTTACAAGGGAATACTGAAATAACACAACAGAGGTTTATGGGATAGAAACAGTGAAAGATCTTAAAACTAAGCACAGAGCTGGGGAGCTATGACCACATTATCTTAATTTCCCATTACTTGCTTGTAATAATATATAACCCAGGCTCTTCACTCAGCTCTAGTGCTCTGAATTCCCATAAGGAAATATCACTTTTCGGAGAAGAAAAATAATCAAATACATTTTCCTGTACAGTTACTGAGAGGTGATGGAGAGGGAGAGGTGGAAGAAAGTAGGGTCAGAAGGTCACAGGGCTTTTCAATTGTTTTATTCAATGTAATAAAAACTTCCTCAGCGAAGAGATAGAAGGTATGAAACAGATTTCAAACGGCTGTGCTGAGCTGAACTGTGTGAATGCCTTCACTAGGAAGAAAGAGTGTTTTTAACTTGTGCGCAAGTTGTATTGAATAATGAATGCTGTAAATAAGACGGCCTAATTTATTAACAAGTCCAATCTGGCTTATGCAACCACAATCAAAACTTAGGCTGTAGTTCTTAAATGCATGTAAAGCACAATTCAAGGTTCTAGAACTCCCAATGGAGGGACTGAGAAGTAAATATTCAGAGTGATAAAATCTGATGCCTTTGAATCCTTTTAAATGCCAGAATATTTTAGTACAATTAACTGCAGCAGTGGAAAAGCTTACGCAGGTGAGAGAGCCAAAATTAATGTATTAATGACATAACATTACAATTTCTTAACCAAGCCAACAATGAATTACACACAGAGGCTTGAGCAGCAAAAGCTACAAGTCGTATTTATGTTGTACTAAGAGGAAAAATATTAGCTTGATCTCCAAAAATCAGTCCCAAATCAGCAAATGTCACCAGAGAAATTTAGAAATAAAACGTCACTGCCAGTCTTCATAAAATATAGGCAATGTAAAAATGCATGCCCTTTCACAGCCATGTAAATACTAACACTTCTGAACAGTAGATTAAAAATGGTTAACGTGGTAAGTAGATTTTATGTCATGTGTTTCTGACCATGATTTTTAAAACTCCACGACTATTTTATGTTTGAACCATATCTCTTACCACTGTCTTTTGCAAAGCATTTTGAAACACATTCTGAAACTTAAATGGCTGATTACGTAACTCCAACAACAGACTTTACTCTTGCCTCCTGTTTATATGTGACAATAGTATTGTTTGTAAATTTAACTTAGCACTGCTTTGGGATAATCATCTCCAAATAACAGAAGCTGGCACATTTTAGCAGTGTGACATTAGGCAGGTATGAAATGTAACTATAGATGGGTATAGACCTAGACAAAGGTCACATCAGTGGGTAAAGAATATGAGACAGATACTGTGAAGGGAAGATTTTTAATAAAAGAGGTTCAAACAAGGACTCTGAAGATGGAATGTCAGCATGGCTTAAAACATACATGTAGAATCAAAAAATAAAATCCTCTCCCTTAATTAGTCTATAGGTACATTTTTTAAATATTCTACCATGGCTTCTCTCTGAACCTTAAAAGGCACCGTGATTGTGACTTTTCCCCTGTGTGTTTAGCCGCTCAGCCGTGTCCAACTCTTTGCAACCCCGTGGACTGCAGCCCGCCAGGCCCTTCTGTCCATGTGGATTCTCCAGGCAATTTCCCCAACATATAGATATCAAGAGATTTACTATTTTTAAATGATATAGTAAACTGTTTCAGCAAGTTCTAATCACACTTTATTTAGCTACATTAGTCCTACTTTTAAAAAACAGAAACATATAATTTCAGCTAAACTTCATTAAACTAGAACTTTAAAACAGGTTAGTTTAGGAATACCATTGGGTCTAATAACAAAGTAAAAAAAAAAAGTGTAATTTGGTTCCAACTGTAGCTGGCATCCATTGGCCAAGAATTGAAAAGCTGTTCAAGCAAATATTAATATGTAAGAAAGAGAGCACAGATGGTGTCATATAAGGATGAGAGTGAAACAAGCCCAACCACTGATGTCATTTTGATATCAAAGCAGCAGAATTCAAAATAATTATATGAAGTGCTTTCCAAACAAGGATCTCAATACATTTTACAGAAAAGACACTGGGGCATAAACTGACAAGGCTCAAATAAAGCTGAGAGAATGAGCGGAGAAAAAGTACTTTTTCTCAGACTCACCTCTATCAGCTTGACTCCTGTTTCTAAACTAATTCCCCTTTCCTATACACTGAGCTTACACACCTCTCCATCCCCTGAATCTCAATGGATTTTCAAATCAGAAGAATAAAATGAGTAGAAATTGGGAATTATGATTACTATTATTAGATGAATAACTGTGAAAAATGCTTTAGTAAATGTAAAAAAAAAAAAAAAATGTAAGCCTGAAAATAGGAACCTGCCATCAGATAAAAGGAAATAACAATTGTGAGAGCTGATATAGGAAAACTCTACTCAAATCTGTTATTAATAATTTCATATCTATCAGGCAGCTAAGACCACTCAGGCGTAAAATAATATTTTTTAAAGAGAGTTTTCCTCCAATTATGGCCTTAAAAACACTAAACTGAAAAAAAATAATAATTAGCCCTATGTTTCCTCCTTCATTATCTATCTAGCACCTAATACAGAATTTTAAAACAATCACAAAAGAAAACAACATCTAACTGTTTTCAGGCACTCCTCATGGTCTCAAAATAGTCTGAAGGGCTCTGAATTCCATATGGCTTCCTCCATCTGACTACTGACACCCTATCTCATGAAAAAGACACAAATCCTGACAAAAGGCCACAGACACTCTGACCAGCCTGGCGAGCCTCTGCCAGCCCAAGCCAGGGTCGGCGCGGCCAGGACCCTACCCACCCTTCCTGTCCAGCTCTGCCTGCTGCTCTCCTTGCCAAAAGGATTGCGATCTGAGCATCCTGGATCCAGCCTGACAGCTGGCTGCTCCCGGCACATCTAAGCACTGCTGGGCCAGCACGTTTTCCTCTGTTCTGTTGTCATTTCCTTCTGCCTGAGCCCTCTAACAAGAGCATCACCAACAGGACAAACAGCAGAGGCTGGGAAGGTCTCTTACTTACATTAAAAAAACAGGTTGTCTCGGTCAACAACGTTGGCATAACCAATAGATGGAGAAATATACCATGTTCATGGATCGGAATAATCAATATAGTGAAAATGAGTATACTACCCAAAGCAATCTATCGATTCAGTGCAATCCCTATCAAGCTACCAACGGTAATTTACACAGAGCTAGAACAAATAATTTCACAGTTTGTATGGAAATACAAAAAACCTCGAATAGCCAAAGCAATCTTGAGAAATAAGAATGGAACTGGAGGTATCAACCTGCCAGACTTCAGGCTCTACTACAAATCCACAGTCATCAAGACAGAATGGTACTGGCACAAAGACAGAAATATAGATCAATGGAACAAAATAGAAAGCCCAGAGGTAAATTCACACACCTATGGACATGTTATTTTCGACAAAGGAGGTAATAATATACAATGGATTAAAGACAATCTCTTTAACAAGTGGTGCTGGGAAAACTGGTCAACCACTTATAAAAGAATGAAACTAGAACACTTTCTAACACCCACACAAAAATAAACTCAAAATGGATTAAAGATATAAACATAAGACCAGAAACTGTAAAACTCCTAGAGGAGAACATAGGCAAAACACTCTCCGACATAAATCACAGCAGGCTCCTCTATGACCCACCTCCCAGAATATTGGAAATAAAAGCAAAAATAAACAGATAGGACCTAATTAAGATTAAAAGCTTCTGCACAACAAAGGAAACTATAAGCAAGGTGAAAAGACAGCCTTCAGAATGGGAGAAAATAATAGCAAACGAAGCAACTGACAAACAACTAATCTCAAAAATATACAAGCAACGTATGCAGCTCAATTCAAGAAAAATAAACAACCCAATCAAAAAATGGGCCAAAGAACTAAATAGACATTTCTCCAAAAAAGACATCCGGATGGCTAACAAACACAGGAAAAGATGCTCAACCTCACTCATCATCAGAGAAATGCAAATCAAAACCACAATGAGGTACCATTTCATGCCAGTCAGAATGGCTGTGATCCAAAAATCTACAAGCAATAAATGCTAGAGAGAGTGTGGAGAAAAGGAACCCTCTCACACTGTTGGTGGGAATGCAAACTAGTACAGCCACTTTGGAGAACAGTGTGGAGATTCCTTAAAAAACTGGAAATAGAACTGCCTTATGACCCAGCGATCCCACTGCTGGGCACACACACCAAGGAAACCAGAATTGAAAGAGACACGTGTACCCCAATGTTCATCACAGCACTGTTTATAATAGCCAGGACATGGAAGCAACCTAGATGCCCATCAGCAGATGAATGGATAAGAAAGCAGTGGTACATATACACAATGGAGTATTACTCAGCTATTAAAAATAATACATTTGAATCAGTTCTAATGAGGTGGATGACGCTGGAGCCGATTATACAGAGTGAAGTAAGCCAGAAAGAAAAACACCAATACAGTATACTTACACATATATATGGAATTTAGAAAGATGGTAACGATAACCCTGTATGCAAGACAGCAAAAGAAACACAGATGTATAGAAAAGCCTTTTGGACTCTGTGGGAGAGGGCGAGGGTGGGATGATTTGGGAGAATGACATTGAAATATGTATAATATCATATAAGAAATTAATCGTCAGTCTATGTTTGATGCAGGATACAGGATGCTTGGGGCTGGTGCACTGGAATGACCCAGAGAGATGGTATGGGGAGGGAGGTAGGAGGGGGGTTCAGAATTGGGAAAACGTGTACACCCGTGGCAGATTCATGTTGATGTATGCCAAAACTAATACAATATTGTAAAGTAATAAATAATAAAATCTTTTAAGGCAAAATTTAAATGGCATGCACTACAGGGCACATGAGAAAGTCCTCAACTAATGAATTGTATAGTCACCAGTGTTAATTATCTTTCATGAAAAATTGTTTTAAGTGATAAAACCCCATATCACCCAGCTCTTGCTTGAGATGTATAGAAAAGGGTGACATAAGTGATGGTTCTCAGTTGAACAGTAGATTAAGTTGGTAAAGAATAAAGCAGCAGAATCTATAATAGTTCAGTATATGACATGAATAATTCACTCTATGTGCTCTCTGTGAACTAAGAAGATTTCACTTTTAAAATTATTTCTTCCACTGTGAAGTGAGCTAGCTCAGTCGTGTCCAACTCGTTGCGACCCCATGGACTATAGCCCACCAGGCTCTTCCATCCATGGGATTCTCCAGGCAAGGATACTGGAGTGGGTTGCCATTTCCTACAAGTGCAAAAATGTCCATCAAGAGAGAGAAAAATTATTGAATGCTTAAAAAATTAGCTTAGTTTTGCTGTTTGTTTTTCTATTCAGCAGATTCCCTCCTCTTTCATATAACAGTGTGTTTGAGCCTTGAACAACAACATTTTGGACTCCACAGATCCACTTATATGTTGGGTTTTTTTCAGTAGTAAATACTATACTGCTACCTCATAGGTGGATGCAGAACCACCAATATGGAGGATACATGTATATGGAAGGCCAACTACAAGTGATGCATAAAAGTTTGACTGTGCTGAGGGTCAGTGCCCCTAACCCTCACATATTTTCAAGTGTCAATTGTATTCTGAATTTCCTCTAAAATTTATCTTTTCTTTAGCTCTGCCATCTTCTCAACCATACGATTTACATGCAATTGATTCTACATCTAGCTTCAGATGGGTCCGGATTAGCCTAAACCAATCAGTGTACAGCACTCACTTAATAAATAAGTCTTGTGTAGGCACATGATGTGATCCAGTCCAGCCATAGAAAACCTCAGGAGGTTTCTTGAGAGTTTGGGTCAATGATTTTCTCTTCTCTTCATGGTTTATTGGGCTTCCCTGGTAGCTCAACAGGTAAAGAATCTGCCTGCAATGTGGGAGACGTGGTTTCAATCCCTGGGTTGAGAAGATCCTCTGGAGAAAGGAATGGCTACTTATTCCAGTATCCTGGCCTGGAGAATTCCATGGACTGTGTAAGTCTATGGGATTGCAAATAATTGGACATGACTGAGCAACTTTCATTTTCACTTTTACTTTCCCGGGGTTTATTACTCTGAGAATGCATGGTTTGGAATTACTGTAGCTGTTTTGATACTATGAGGAGAGTAGCCTGAGGCCAATGTTTGAAGGCTGAGGAAGATAGAAAGAGATGTGAATGACAGTAGAGCTGGAACTCGGATAATGTCTTGAATTTCTGGATCAACTTATATCTGAAGTCAGGCATACTTTTGATATTTCTATTCTCTGAGTCAATTAATATACTATTTTGTTGAGATACTTCTATTCAGGTTTATTTCTCACTAAAAATATAAGCATCCTAACCATATACATGGTTAATTTGAGGTTTGAGTATATGCATAAGAAACATGTGATTCTCAATAGAAATATGATTTGAGAGAAAGTGAGGGAATTATTCAAACATGTTTATGATGCTACTGTTAAAGGAAACACTAAAGTGTTTGCTTGAACAGATCTGTACCAAGAGTAAAATTTGGATAAATAATTAAAATGTGTGTTCCATTAAGCAATTCCCCTGAGTATAAAAGTACACACTCATATTTAAAATTAAAGTATGCAAGTTTAAGGCAGAAAACAGCAGTCACCTATAATTCCACCACCCAGAGGAAAATATTATCATTATTTTAGCATATTTGTTTTTACTCTTCTTTCTACCCTTTTTTTATGTAGTAAATATCATCTTGTATATACAATTTTTATCCTGCTTGTTTTCATTCAACACCAAATAATAAACATTTTCCCACATCATTAACAACTTTTCATAAAAAAACATGTTTTTATTCCCAAGAAAATTATACTTATTGGGGAATGTAATACAAATACATAAGAAACAAGGAATAGCCTAGTAAAAAGTATATAATGCAATCAATTAGAAAATATAACTATGCTGAAACTAATATAATTGCATTATTTAAGTTATCACATAAAATACCAATTTAAAATAGAAATTTCTGATTTTAAAAAGTTTAGAAAATCAGAGAATTTGTCAGACAGAGTGAAGTTGGAATTTATAGTGAAAGGTGACTCAGATGGTAAAGAATCTGCCTACAATTCAGGAGACACAGGTTTGATCTCTGGGTCAGGAAGACATCCCTGCCCCTCAAGAGAAGGAATGGCAACTCACTCCACTATCCTTGCCTGGGGAATCCCATGGATAGAGAAGCCTGGTGGGCTACAGTCCATGGGGTCACAAAGAGTCGGACACAACTGAGCAACTAACACACACAGACTATAATTTGCCCTCTTCCCTGGTGGCTTAGATGGTAAAGAATCTGCCTGTATGCAGAAGACCCAGATTTGATCCCTGGGTTGGGAAGACCGTCTGGAGAAGGAAAAGGCTACCCACTCCAGTATTGTTGCCTGGGAAATCCCATGGAAAGAGGAGCCTGGAGGGTTACAGTCCATGGGGTCGCAAAAAGCTATTAACACTTTCACTTTCAGAATATAATTTAGGAGCAAGGAATGGATTAGACAATCTAGACCAAGAGAATTGCATTTCATATGTGTTCTGATTCAGTTGAGGCATGATCTATACATAAAGAACAAAGGCTAGGATGAAGATTTAGTAAGGGTGGTCAGAAATAAGAGTAGATTTAAGTGTTTTGATTTGGGTGGATCTTGTAAATCAGAAAAAAAAAGTTTCTATTTCCATAGAGAAGTGATGTGTATGTAAACATCTGGATTAATTTAGGACTTACTCATTTAAGAGGCATAAAGAGACTATGTCATCCTATGTAACATGTTTTAACAAAGAATTGTGAACAAAGAAGAAACCAAATGATATGAGTCAGACCCCTCCAAAAAGATACAGTGCAAAACATGATGTTGCTTTTGCTAGGGGATTTGAGATCAAGCACTGTGGCTTAATTATGGAACTTTCTGTATTCATTTGCTGACACTATTTTTTTCTTCCTATAAACATACACTATAGATATCATTGTTGTTATCTGTTTTTAAAGAAAAAGCATTTGTTTATTTGGCTGTGGTGATACACAGGATCTTTAGTTGTGGCATGCACACACTTAGTTGAGGCATATGGGATATAGTTCTTTGATCAGGGATCGAACCCTATTCCCTTACATTGGGAGCATGGGATTTTAGCCACTGGACCATCAGAGAAGTCTGCACTGTTTCATCTTATTTTATAAAATGAGAAATTAAGACTTAGAGAAACTGCAAGTATAGTAATTCAGTTCAAAGTAGCTTAAGGTAGTTTAATATAAATATGGATATGGTTATGAAGGTGAATATATTTCAAGTTCATTTCAGTTGCTCAGTCATGTCTGACTCTTTGCAACCTCATGGACTACAGCACACTAGGCCTCCCTGTCCATCACCAACTCCTGGAGCTTACTCAAACTCATATCTATAGAGTCGTGATACCATCCAACCACCTCATCCTCTGCCATCTCCTTCTCCTCAGGCCACCAATCTTTCCAAGTATCAGAGTCTTTTCCAATGAGTCAGTTCTTCACCTTAGGTGGCCAAAGTATTGGAGCTTCAGCTTCACCATCAGTCCTTCCAGTGAATATTCAAGACTGATTTCCTTTAGGATGGACTGGTTGGATCTCCTTGCAGTCCAAGGGACTCTCAAGAGTTTTCTCCAACACCACAGTTCAAAAACATCAATTCTTCAGCACTCAGCTTTATGGTACAACTCTCACATCCATACATGACTACTGGAAAAACCATAGCTTTGACTAGATGGACCTTTGTCTGCAAAGTAAAGTTCCTGCTTTTTAACATGCTGTCTAGGTTGGTCATAGCTTTTTTCCCAAGGAGCAAGTGCCTTTTAATTTCATGGCTTCAGTCACCATCTGCAGTGATTTTGGAGCCCAGAAAAATAAAGTCAGCCATTGCTTCCACTATTTCCCCATTTATTTGCCATGAAGTGATGGGACTGGATGACATGATCTTAGTTTTCTGAATGTTGAATTTTAAGCCAACTTTTTCACTCTCCTCTTTCACTTCCATCAAGAGACTCTTCAGTCCTTTGCTTTCTGCCATACTTGTGGTGTCATCTGCATATCTGAGGTTATTGATATTTCTCCTGGCAATCTTGATTCCAGCTTGTGCTTCATCCAGCCCAGCATTTCACATGATGTACTCTGTATATAATTTAAATAAGCAGACATTTATTTGCCATGAAGTGATGGGACTGGATGACATGATCTTAGTTTTCTGAATGTTGAATTTTAAGCCAACTTTTTCACTCTCCTCTTTCACTTCCATCAAGAGACTCTTCAGTCCTTTGCTTTCTGCCATACTTGTGGTGTCATCTGCATATCTGAGGTTATTGATATTTCTCCTGGCAATCTTGATTCCAGCTTGTGCTTCATCCAGCCCAGCATTTCACATGATGTACTCTGTATATAATTTAAATAAGCAGGGGGACTATATGCATCCTTGATGTACTCCTTTCCCAATTTGGAACCAGTCCATTGTTCCATGCCCAGTTCTAACTGTTGCTTCTTGACCTACAAGATATCAGGTTCCAAATATATTTGGAACCCATTTACTAACCTTTGCAACCAAATTACAGTTCATATTATTTGCATTCCAAACAGGTCTTTTCCAGCTAGTCTTATGTTCTTATGATACTTTACTGCATTGCTAATGTTAATGTTAGGCTCTTGGGTCTTTATCCATGGTAGCCAAGGTTTGAGTCTTTTTATATCATTGCTTCCATATTTGTGAATCATAAATTTTCATTCATTGAGCAATGGTCATATAGTCCACATATTTATTATAAGGATTTACATATGATAGTACAATTTAGCCTTTGTACCTGTCCTTTAAGCCTTTGCCTTTGAGCCTAAGAATGTGTTCTGTGTGTTTTTTGTACATGAAACACAATTTGACTTAGTATATAATCCCTGTCTCTTATACACATCTCCCAGGAAAGGCTGGCAGAAGCCCGCAGCGGGCTGCCTCGTCTTCCCCCGAGGAGACTTGCTCCACTCCACCGCCTGCAGTGCACGCGGCTTCCAGTTGGGGGCGCCACGCACTCGCTGGAGATCTTGGCTGCGGGGCTGGTTCCCAGAGATGAGGCAGTGGGCGGGAGCTGAGACACGCAGGGAAGGCCCAACACACGGGCACACGCCTCCGCTGGCTAAGGGAGCGCTAGGGAAACCACTGCTGTCAGGCACTTGCTTGGCGCCCAAGGAGTCCAGCTCCGGGTGTGGAGCTGCAGACCCCAAGCAGGGGCCCTGGGCGCCTGGTGCTATCCGGGCTGCGCTGCGTCTGTGCGGCCAGGCAGCAGCTGGAGAACGCATCCAAGTGCCCTTCCCTTCCCTTTGCGAGAGTGCTAACTGCAGGAGTCCTTAGCAGTGTGGAAAGCACTGGGCGCTAAGCTTTGCCCAAGGAGGCTTGGCGCCTAAGGAAGTAAGGAAGCAAGGAAGTGAAGTCACTCAGTCGTGTCCGACTCTTTGGGACACCAGGGACTGCAGCCCACCAGGCCCCTAAGTCCATGAGATTCTCCAAGCCAGAACACTGGAGTGGGTTGCCATTGCCTTCTCCAGGGGATCTTCCCTGACCCAGGATCGAACCCGGGTCTCCCGCGTCGGAGGCAGACGCTTTAACCTCTGAGCCACCAGGGAAGCTTGGCGAAGCAGGGTGGAGAACGCACCCAAGTGCCCTTCCCTTCCCTTTGCGAGAGCGCTCCATGCTGGAGTCCTTCCAGTGTGGAAAGCACTGGGCTCTCATCCTTCCCCTAGGAGGCCTGGCGTCTAGCTCGAAAGGCAAAGTCAGGAGTGAAGCTGAGGCTAGCAAGCCGCCAGTGCCTTCTCCTAGCCTCCCCCAGACTGCCCTTTGCTGGGAAGTAAGCCCAGCAGCGAGTCAAGTCTGGCAAGGCTCGCCCAGGGCAGAGCAGCATCGCACCAAGCACTCTGCCAGATCCAGCCTGGGAGCAGAGCTGGAGCTCTGCCGTGCTGGAGGCGCACTCGCTTCTTCCCAGGAAAGGCTGGCAGAAGCCCGCGGCGGGCTGCCTCGTCTTCCCCCGAGGAGACTTGCTCCACCGCGTGCTGTGCACGTGGCTTCCAGTTGAGGCCGCCACGCCCTCGCTGGAGATCTTGGCTGCGTGGCTGGTTCCCAGAGATGAGACAGTCGGGGGGAGCTGAGACCCGCAGGGAAGTCCCAACACACGGGCACACGCCTCCACTGGCTAAGGGAGCGCTAGATTAACCACTGCTGTCAGGCACTTGCTTGGCGCACAAAGAGTCTAACAGCGGGTGTGGAGCTGCAGACCCCAGCAGGGGCCCTGGGCACCTGGTGCTATCCGTGGTGCCCTGCGTCTGTGCGGCCAAGCAGTAGCTGGAGAACGCATCCAAGTGCCCTTCCCTTCCCTTTGCGAGAGTTCTATCTTCAGGAGTCCTTAGCAGTGTGGAAAGCACTGGTCGCTAAGCTTTTCCCAAGGAGGCTTGGCGCCTATTATGTAAGTAAGTAAGCAAAGACACTCAGTTGTGTCTGACTCTTTGGGACACCAGGGACTGCAGCCCACCAGGCTCCTAAGTCCATGAGATGCTCCAAGCAAGAACACTGGAGTGGGTTGCCATTTCCTTCTCCAGGGGATCTTCCCTGAGCCAGGATCGAACCCGGGTCTCCCGCGTCGGAGGCAGACGCTTTACCCTCTGAGCCACCAGGGAAGCTTGGCGAAGCAGAGTGGAGAACGCACCCAAGTGCCCTTCCCTTCCCTTTGCGAGAGCGCTCCATGCTGGAGTCCTTCCAGTGTGGAAAACACTGGGCTCTCATCCTTCCCCTAGGAGGCCTGGCGTCTAGCTCGAAAGGCAAAGGCAGGAGTGAAGCTGAGGCCAGCAAGCCGCCAGTGCCTTCTCCTAGCCTCCCCGAGTCTGCCCTTTGCTGGGAAGTAAGCCTAGCAGCGAGTCACGTCTGGAAAGGCTCGCCCAGGGCAGAGCAGCATCGCACCAAGCACTCTGCCAGATCCAGCCTGGGAGCAGAGCTGGAGCTCTGCCGTGCTGGAGGCGCACTCGCTTCTTCCCAGGAAAGGCTGGCAGAAGCCCGCAGCGGGCTGCCTGGTCTGCCCCCGAGGAGACTTGCTCTACCGCGTGCTGTGCACGTGGCTTCCAGTTGAGGGCACCACGCACTCGCTGGAGATCTTGGCTGCGGGGCTGGTTCCCTGAGATGAGGCAGTGGGCGGGAGCTGTGACACGCAGGCAAGACCCAACACACGGGCACACGCCTCCGCTGGCTAAGGGAGCGCTAGGGAAACCACTGCTGTCAGGCACTTGCTTGCCGGACAAGGGATCTAACTCCGGGTGTGGAGCTGCAAACCCGAAGCAGAGGCCCTGGGCGCCTGGTGCTATCCGTGCTGCGCTGCGTCTCTGTGGCCAAGCAGCAGCTGGAGAACGCACCCAAGTGCCCTTCCCTTCCCTTTGCGAGAGTGCTAAGTGCAGGAGTCCTTAGCAGTGTGGAAAGCACTGGTCGCTAAGCTTTTCCCAAGGAGGCTTGGGGCCTAAGTAAGTAAATAAGTAAGTAAAGTCACTCAGTCGTGTCCGACTCTTTGGGACACCATGGACTGCAGCCCACCAGGCTCCTAAGTTCATGAGATTCTCCAAGCAAGAACACTGGAGTGGGTTGCCATTTCCTTCCCTGACCCAGGATCGAACCCGGGTCTCCGAACTTGGAGGCAGATGCTTTAACCTCTGAGCCACCAGGGAAGCTTGGCGAAGCAAAGTGGAGAACGCATCCACGTGTCCTTCCCTTCCATTGCGAGAGCGGTCAATGCTGGAGTCCTTGGCAGAGTGGAAAACACTGGGCTCTAAGCCTTCACCAAGGAGGCCTGGCGTATAGCTCGAAAGGAAAAGGCAGGAGTGAAGCTGAGGCCTGCAAGGCGCCAGTGCCTTCTCCTAGCCTCCCCAAGACTGTCCTTTGCTCTGAAGTAAGCCTAGCAGCGAGGCAAGTCTTGCAAGGCTCGCCCAGGCCAGAGCAGCATCGCACCAAGCACTCTACCAGATCCAGCCTGTGAGCAGAGCTGGAACTCTGCCGTGCTGGAGGCACACTTGCTACTTCCCAGGAAAGCCTGGCAGAAGCCTGCAGCGAACTGCCTCGTCTACCCCCGAGGAGACTTGCTCCACCGCGTGCTGTCCACGAGGCTTCCAGTTGAGGCTGCACCGCACTAGCTGGAGATCTTGGCTGCGGGGCTGGTTCCCAGAGATGAGGCAGTTGGGGGGAGCTGAGACACGCAGGCAAGACCCATCACACGGGCACACACGTCCGCTGGCTAAGGGAGCCCTAGGGAAACCACTGCTGTCAGGCACTTGCTTGGCGCCCAAGGAGTCTAATTCCGGGTGTGGGTCTGCAGAACCCAAGCAGGGGCCCTGGGCGCCTGGTGCTATCCGTGCTGCGCTGCGTCTGTGCGGCCAAGCAGCAGCTGGAGAACGCATCCAAGTGCCCTTCCCTTCCCTTTGCAAGAGTGCTAACTAAAGGAGTCCTTAGCAATGTGGAAAGCCCTGGTCGCTAAGTTTTTCCCAAGGAGGCTTGGCGCCTAAGTAAGTAAGATAGTAAAGTCACTCAGTCGTGTCCGACTCTTTGGGACACCAGGGACTGCAGCCCACCAGGCNCGCGGGAGACCCGGGTTCGATCCTGGCTCAGGGAAGATCCCCTGGAGAAGGAAATGGCAACCCACTCCAGTGTTCTTGCTTGGAGAATCTCATGGACTTAGGAGCCTGTTGGGCTGCAGTCCATGGTGTCCCAAAGAGTCGGACACTACTGAGTGTCTTTAATTACTTACTTACTTATGCGACAAGCCTCCTTGGGAAAAGCTTAGCGACCAGTGCTTTACACACTGCTAAGGACAACTGCAGTAAGCACTCTCCCAAAGGGAAGGAAAGGGCACTTGGATGTGTTCTACAGCTGCTGCTTGACCGCACAGACGCAGAGCAGCATGGATAGCACCAGGCGCTCAGGGCCCCTGCTTCGGGTCTGCAGCTCCACATTCGGAGTTAGACTCCTTGGGCACCAAGCAAGTGCCTAACAGCACTGATTTCCCTATTGCTCCCTTAGCCAGCGGAGGCCTGTGCCCGTGTGTTGGGCCTTCCCTGTGTGTCTCAGCTCCCGCCCACTGCCTCATCTCTGGGAACAAGCCCCGCAACCAAGAGCTCCAGCGAGAGTGTGGCGCCCCCAAATGGAAGCCACGTGCACAGCACGTGGTCGAGCAAGTCTCCTCGGGGGAAGATGACGCAGCCTGCTGCGGGCTTCTGCCAGCCTTTCCTGGGAAGTAGCGAGTGCGTCTCTAGCACGACAGAGTTCCAGCTCTGCTCACAGGCTGGATCTGGCAGAGTGCTTGGTGTGATTCTCCTCTGCCCTGGGCGAGTCTTGCGAGACTTGACTAGCTGCTAGGCTTCCTTGCCAGCAAAGGGCAGTCTGGGGGAGGCTAGGAGAAGGCACTGGCGGCTTGCTGGCCTCAGCTTCACTCCTGCCTTTGCCTTTCGAGCTAGACGCCAGGCCTCCTAGGGGAAGGCTTAGAGCCCAGCGAGCCTTGCCAGACTTGACTAGCTGCTAGGCTTACTTCCCAGCAAAGGGCAGTCTGGGGCAGGCTAGGAGAAGGAGGCTTGCTGGCCTCAGCTTCACTCCTGCCTTTGCCTTTCGAGCTAGACGCCAGGCCTCCTTGGGGAAGGCTTAGAGCCCAGTGTTTTCCACACTGCCAAGGACTCCAGCATTGAGCGCTCTCACAAAGGGAAGGGAAGGGCACTTGGATGCGTTCTCCACTTTGCTTCACCTAGCTTCCCTGGTGGCTCAGCGGTTAAAGCGTCTGTCTCCAAGGCGAGAGATCCGGGTTCGATCCTGGCTCAGGGAAGGAAATGGCAACCCACTCCAGTGTTCTTGCTTGGAGAATCTCAGGGACTTAGGAGCCTGGTGGGCTGCAGTCCATGATGTCACAAAGAGTCAGACATGAGTGAGTCACTTTACTTACTTACTTATTTAGGCGCCAAGCCTCCTTGGGAAAAGCTTAGCGACCAGTGCTTTCCACACTGCTAAGGACTCCTGCAGTTAGCACTCTGGCAAAGGGAAGGGAAGGGCACTTGGATGCGTTCTCCAGCTGCTGCTTGGCCGCACAGACGCAGCGCAGCACGGATAGCACCAGGCGCCCAGGGCCCCTGCTTGGGATCTGCAGCTCCACACCCGGAGTTAGACTCCTTAGGCGCCAAGCAAGTGCCTAACAGCAGTGGTTTCCCTAGTGCTCCCTTAGAAAGCGGACACGTGTGCCATGTGTTTATCCTTTCGTGCGTGTCTCAGCTCCCGCCCACTGCCTCATCTCTGGGAACCAGCCCAGCAGCCAAGAACTCCAGCGAGTGCGTGGCACCCCCACCTGGAAGCCAGGTGCACAGCTCGCGGTGGAGCAAGTCTGCTCGGGGGAAGACTTGGCATCCCGTTGTGGGCTTCTGCCAGCCTTTCCTGGGAAGAAGGGAGTGCGCCTCCAGCACGGCAGAGTTCCAGCTCTGCTCACAGTTTGGATCTGGCAGAGTGCTTGGTTCGATGCTGCTCTACCCTGGGCTAGCCTTGCCAGACTTGACTAGCTGCTAGGCTTCCTTCCCAGCAAAGGCAGTCTGGGGGAGGCTAGGAGAAGGCACTGGCGTCTTGCAGGCCTCAGCTTCACTCCTGCCTTTGCCTTTCGAGCTCGACGCCAGGCCTCCTTGGGGAAGGCTTAGACCCCAGAGTCTCCGACACTGCCAAGGACTCCAGCATTGAGCGCTCTCGCAAAGGGAAGGAAGGGCACTTGGATGCATTCTCTACTTGCTTCGCCAAGCTTCCCTGGTGGCTCAGAGTTTAAAGAGTCTGCCTCCAAGGCGGGAGACCCTGGTTCGATCCTGGGTCAGGGAAGGAAATGGCAACCGACTCCAGTGTTCTTGCTTGGAGAATCTCATGGACTTAGGAGCCTGGTGGGCTGCAGTCCATGGTGTCACAAAAAGTCGGACATGACTGAGTGACTTTAATTACTTACTTACTTCCTTACTTAGGCGCAAGCCTCCTTGGGAAAAGCTTAGCGACCAGTGCTTTCCACAATGCTAAGTATCCCTGCAATTAGCATTCTCGCAAAGGGAAGGGAAGGGCACTTGGATGCGTTCTCCAGCTGCTGCTTGCCCGCACATATGCAGCGCAGCACGAATAGCACCAGGCACCCAGGGCCCCTGCTTGGGGTCTGCAGCTCCACACCCGGAGTTAGACTCCTTGGGCGCCAAGCAAGTGCCTGACAGCAGTGGTTTCCCTAGCGCTCCCTTAGCCAGCGGAGGCGTGTGCCCGTGTGTTGGGCCTTCCCTGCGTGTCTCAGCTCCCGCCCACTGCCTCATCTCTGGGAACCAGCCCCGCAGCCAAGATCTCCAGCGAGTGCGTGGCGCCCCCAACTGGAAGCCGCGTGCACTGCAGGCGGTGGAGTGGAGCCAGTCTCCTCGGGGGAAGACGAGGCAGCCCGCCGCGGGCTTCTGCCAGCCTTTCCTGGGAAGAAGCGAGTGAGCCTCCAGCACGGCAGAGCTCCAGCTCTGCTCCCAGGCTGGGTCTGGCAGAGTGCTTCTTGGTGCGATGCTGCTCTGCCCTGGGCGAGCCTTGCCAGACTTGACTCGCTGGCTAGGCTTCCTTCCCAGCAAAGGGCAGTCTGGGGGAGGCTAGGAGAAGGCACTGGCGGCTTGCTAGCCTCAGCTTCACTCCTGACTTTGCCTTTCGAGCTAGACGCCAGGCCTCCTAGGGGAAGGATGAGAGCCCAGTGCTTTCCACACTGGAAGGACTCCAGCATGGAGCGCTCTCGCAAAGGGAAGGGAAGGGCACTTGGGTGCGTTCTCCACCCTGCTTCGCCAAGCTTCCCTGGTGGCTCAGAGGAGATGTGTATAAGAGACAGGAGCAGAGGCTTCCACCCTGTGAGCTGCCGCTGGGGTGAGCCAGCCCCTCAGCGGGTCGCAGCCCGCGCCGCACCACTCTGGGTGGCCCGCGCTGTCACGTGGTACTGTTACTCACATCCAGCCTTTAAGGAGGCAGACCTCGGCCAGGACATTTTACAAAGGCTGTGTGTGAGTCCGTGTACTTGAATTTTTGTCCTTCCAACTGGCTTCCATGTGAATTTTTGAAGTTTATGTTTACTGTTGTAAGAAATGAAGGATGTTCTCGGTCCATATTCTTTCTGGCTGGCTCCAGAAGAGATTATTATACCATCTAGCATAAGTTTCCTGAAGTAGATTTTATTTCAGTCTCATTTTACCAGAAGTGCAACATATCCAGCCACTCCTGCAAATGTAATGGTTTGAACGATTTCCATAACTGTTATATTTTAACTGTAGAAGCTGTGCTACTATCTGCACAGTGTTCTTATTTATTTTTAGTTTTCTTCTACCATAAGTGTGCTTTGTACCTCTTTCTGCTTTCTGCCTAATTTGGCCAGGTCTAAAGTTCCTCATCAGCCAGTGTCCGATTGACAACAGTGTTGAGGACTCGGCAGTAGGAGGTAATTCCATCTCATACCCAACTAGGAGACAGGGCTATGACCGTGGCTCCCATGGGTGCTTGGTAAATCACCTTCTTTGTTCCAGTCAAGTGATTCTGAGTCCATTTAACATTAGAAGGTGATACAGTTACATTCCTAGTGTATGCTATCCCGTCACCATTTCTGATTTGTCTAAAAGATTGTAATCACATTTATCATTAAAAGGAGCAAAACCATCAAAAGACGTGTATGAGAGCATTGGAAGTGTCGTTTTCTGTTTGGATAATTTCCAAGAACAACACAGTGGGAACAATTTGTAAAGAGCAATGTTTGAAAAACAAAACAACAATCGAAAACTAAGAAAGCTTCTGGAGACCCGCACAGGATACGATTTGGAAAGACCAAGAAACAGAGTCAGACAGACTCGCGCTCGGGAGGAAGTTCTCTGGAGCCGGGCTTGTTGCCCGGCCGGCTTCCTATGGCAGGATGCGGCGAGGCTCGGTTGGCGTGAGTAGCAAGTACACGGAGCAAGGGTATGAGATTATTTTAGGATGACGGATGGAAGTTTTAGGAAGAAGATCGCAAGACCCCGGCGGGGCTCCTGAGAGCAGCACGTTCAGGATCTGGCGGATTTTTCCAGGGATCCGGGAGGAGATGTCCCAGCGCTTCAGAATGGCCCAGCGAAACAGGAGGGGTCGTCTCCGCTGCTCCCCGGCTCACCTGGCTGGCCTGGTGAGGGTCTGGTCCCTGGTTCTGAGAACACTCAGCAGGTGGTAACACCTCGTAGATGGGAAACTGTGTCTCGACTGTGAGCATGGGGCTCAAAACGACAGGACACCAAAGGAAATTTAGGAAATTGACGTGGATCAGGGTCTCGATGTCATGTCGCCAAAAAATATAATTCTACCACAAATTAAGCCAGTAAGGCACGGAGAAAGCTGCAAGATAAAGAGAAATAAGGAAATTCTACCTGAATCCAGAGAGCTTGGGCTGGTGACTGTTTCAGTTACTCAAAACTAGAAGCAAAAATGACCTGAATCTGGGATAAGTCACAACCACTGCGTTCCGCTTCTGGTTAGAAGTTATGAGTCTTTGACCAAACCTCTTATTTTCGTTTGTGAGACAGCAGTACTGAGAGCTGCGATACAGTAGGACTCTTGGAAGTCTGTATCTGCCCTTCACATTTCAGTAACTCACTCGCAGACTTGATCGAGTTCAATCAGGCAAACATTAGAACTCGAGTGCCCGCTTTGCAGAAGGGATCACAGAGGCGCAGAATTGGACAGTGATTCCCCAGGATCCCGTGTCCGAAGGAGGAGCCAGGCGTGAGCCCAGCCTCCGTGCGTCCCTGCAGCATCCTCCCCTGCTCGTGATGTGGACTTGGACGCACGGAGGAAAGAGGCGGGTACGGCTGCTCGGTGCGGACGGAGGAGGGCCGTGACCTGTGATGACGGCGGCAGGGGGGTGGTCTCCCCGGCTCTGTGCCCCTGCCTGCCGGAGCCGCGCGGCAGCAGGCCGCAGGCTGGCACCGGCTGTTTCCAAGCATTTCCTCATGGGCCCGCTCACGCTGCCTTCAAGACACCCCCGTGTGGGCTCAGACACTCAGTCGTGCCCGACTCTTTGCAACCCCATGGATGGTAGCCCACCAGGCTCTTCTTCCATGCGCTTTCCCAGGCAGGAATACTGGAGTGAGCTGCCATTTCCTCCTCCAGGGGGTCTTCCCATCCCAGGCAGTGTTATTAGCATCTTTTTAGATCAAAGAAGTTGGGGCTCGGGTTAGTGACCCTGACCCAGCACACCAGACAGCTGTGACATGAACAGACTAAGCGGAAGCCCCCTCTCACCCTGGCTTTTAAGCCCCGCACCGTGTGGGGTGGGGTGTGATTAGCAGGTCACTGAAATGACCAATGCGGATGTATTTCCTGTCGGGTCAGGGGCCAGTCATGATGTGGAATGATCTGTGGAATCTTTCCATTGATTCTAAAGATTCCCAGAAGTCTGAATTTCCGCTTCGGGGCTGCCTTCCTGATTCCTGGTCTCTAGAATGTTGCACTTTAGCATGAATGTCAAATAATGAGATTATCCAGCTCCTCAAATGTTCCACCTAAGTGAAACGGCTCCTGACACTTGGCATTTCTCTCCAGGACTTGCTCCTTCTTCGCCTGAAATTATTTTCCTGCTTTCCTCGTGAACGTGCCCATAGGTGGGACAGGCATTGCTGGGTCTTCCAAACCTGAGAGGCCCACAGACGTCTGGAAGCTTAGGAGGCAACATTCTGCAAAGTCTAGTCCAAACATCTAGAAAGAAGAAAAGCCACTCTGTGTGTGGGTGACACAGGAGGGGCTGTCCTCTCAGGAGATTGCTTCCTGGTTCAAAGGTCTCGTGTGATACCTTAGTTTTTACTTAGGGAGACTGGTTCCATATTTCTGAAGAACTCCTCTTTGGAGAATTTTCAGGTATTTTTCACTGGGCTCATAAGACTAGAAAATAAATTCAAAACCATAAATTCCTTCAATTACTGTAAGGACCACCTGATGCAACCTTTGGTAAAGATTTACGATTTCCTCATTGATTCAAACTGTTTGATTTTGTAGCTATTTCTTTACTATCCCTGTGGGCTTTACTATCCCGCAAATTGAGAGTCAGTCAACAAACATGACTTCAGATCTGATCGGTGCCTGGCATTAATTGGAGTAGAAATAAACATCAGAAGACATGAGAGTTTCATCTCAGCAGGAGCAGAGAGTCAAGGAGAGGTGTTCCTTCCTCTTGTTAGATTAACCAGTAACTTAACTTTCATTTATACCAGCTTCAAAGTTTGATCTTTGTGGAACATACTTTGCAAATGCAAACAAACAGAGAAGTTCTTTTTCTTAAGGAATAAAATTATGTAAAGTAATGGAAATAAGTCATGAGTACAAGGTGGAAAGGCAGTTTAGTTTAACCGGGGTTTCTATGTATTTTCTTTTTTTTATTTTTACTTTTCGTGGAAGTCCTGGACGTGTCATCATATAACCTGTTATAACATGCTGCTTTGGAGTCTGTATATATCTGCTAGGTGTAATATACTGGACTTTTCACGGTGCGGCACCCGCCTGGTGCCCATGAAGACCGCAATCAAGCCTCGAGTGTGGCATGGACATGGAACAGAGCTGGAAAAGATCTTAGATACCTTCCCATTTTGAAAGAAAGTGAAAGTGAGGTCGCTCAGTTGTGTTGGACTCTTTGCAACCCCATGAGCTGTAGCCTGCCAGGCTCCTCCACCCACGGGGTTTTCCAGGCAGAAATATTGGAGTGAGTTACCATTTTTTTCTTCAGGGGATCTTCTTGACCTGGGGACCAAACCCTGGTCTCCCTCATCGCAGGCAGACACTTTACCATCTGAGCCACCAGGGAAGCCCTCGCATTTTCAGTCATGAGGAAAAGCTTGATGACAGTTTAAAATATGAACGCTGAAGTCAAAGTCATAATCTCACATCCCAGGGCACTCTTTCCACTTGAATTAATTCCTGCTCTGCAGGAAGCGGGGTGTGGGTAGTGACTTAAGTTAGTAGCGGTGACTCTTCTTTCGCGGAGTTCTCAGCGGGGTGCCCACATCAGCCTCAGCAGCAGCACCTGGAAGCTTGCCAAGAAAGCGCACTCTTGCCCATACCACATCTGCAGACACAGGGACTTTCTGGTGGGGCCTGGTAGTCTGAATTAATAATCCCTCCAGGTCCGCCTGCAATGCGGCAGACCGGGGTTCAGTCCCTGGGTGGGGAAGATCCCCTGGAGGAGGGCATGGCAACCCCCTCCAGGATTCTCGCCTGGAGACTCCCAGGGACAGCGGAGCCTGGCGGGCCGCAGTCCCTGGGGTCTCAGAGTCGGACCTGACTGAGTGACGAGGCTCAGCACGAGGTGAAGCTGCCTGAAGGTAGAGGAGTCAGGAAGGGTAATAGCAAGGGCAGGTTGGGAATGCAGACGGGGGAGAGGAGGTGTGGATGCGAGAAGCCGAGCCAGAAGGTAGGGCCCGTCCCGCAGAGCCTCAGGTCCAGGACTGCGGGGAAGAGGGAGACGGGGGCGGAGCCTGGCCGGGCGGCGTGGGGCCTGTCCTCAGACAGACCGAGGGGGCCGCGCAGCTGCCCTGAGTCAGGGCTGCAGCGGGAGGGGAGGCGCCGGCCAGTGTTTCCACCAGGAGGCACTGGAATAGTGCTTTGTGATTCTGTCTCTGTCACTTCTCTGGGAGCTTAAGCCAGGATAACCAGATCACAGTAGTGATGAGAGCTGAGCTGTACTGACCTAAAGGCCAGTGAGGGCTCGCAGGACTGACCACCGAGAATTAATTCAGCCGTCATAACGACCTGTGTGAGAGCGGGAGCCGAGGTCGGGCGGACCCTGATGGGGGTGGGGGGCGCCCCGGAACCCACCCCCTTGCGGCCGCTCCTCTGAGGGTCGCCATGGTGCCCCACGTGCGGCTCTGGAAGCCGCGCCCACAGCCTCCCTGAGGCTCCGCTGCTGCCCAGCGGCTGGCTCGTCCCCCGAGCACCGGACAGCGGCATCCCGCGTGGACCGCGGGCCTGAGAGGTCTTCCCACCGGCCCGAGAAGACACATGGTCTGTTCAGCCATCCGTTTTGGGTTTGGACACGTGTGCACAGGCGTTCATGTATTCGTCAGCAGAGGGCACCGTGTCAGACGTGAAATACACACATCATGTAATCAGTGGGGTGGCCGCGTGCGCACGTGGTATTCTGGAACTTTTGCCTGAGACATGGCGTCTTCTACCGGAAAAACTGTCCTGAGGAAGGCTTGCTGTTGTTCAGTGGTGTCCGACTCTCTGCGACCCCATGGACTGCAGCACACCAGGCCTCCCTGTCCATCACCAACTCCCGGAGCTTGCTCAAACTCATGTCCATAGAGCCGAGGATGCCATCCAGCCATCTCATCCTCTGCCGTCCCCTTCTCCTCCCACCTTCAATCTTTCCCAGCATCACGGTCTTGTCCACGAGTCAGTTCTTTGCATCAGGTGGCCAAAGTATTGGAGTTTCAGCTTCAGCACCGGTCCTTCCAATAAACACCCAGGACTGCTTTCCTTTAGGATGGACTGGTTGACCTCCTCGCAGTCCAGGGCACTCTCGAGAGTCTCCTCCGGCCCTGCGGGAGGCTCAGGCGCACTAACCCAGCCTGAGATGGGGAGCGTCAGTCGGTGACCCGGGGGTCTTCTCGCTGTGCCCGGCCCGGCTTCTCCGCTTCCTCCTCTGGGGGCCCCCTTCTCTGACCCACTCCTCTGCTGCCGCCCAGAGAGGGTCTTCATGGGCGCTGCTGGGGACTGTTTTTCACAAACATGTTTCCAGGCCTCCCTGGTAACCACGTCCCTCCCTCCGCGTGGACACGAGGTGTGCGCGCGGTGTCTCGGAGTCTCCGGGTGAGGCCGGTATTCTGCGGCTCCCTCCATGCGGTGCTCAGCTTCGAAGATCACCCAGAAGTTTCACGCGCTGACTCAGGCAGAAGTGGAGAGGGAAGAGAGTGCTCTGACACCGTCCTCAGCACCTTCACAGCATAGTCGCTGTAGGAGATGCCAGCGTGCCTTCTGTCCGTTAACGTGCAGGGCGCTGTCCCGGCTCAGAAGCGAAAGCTGACGGCGGGCGAAGCCAAGCGCGCAGGCTCGGGCCAGAGGCCATGGGCAGGAGGCTGGTGCGGAGGTCACGTGCCTTGGTGGGTGGGTTGCCGCCTCCCTCCCTTCTTCCTTCCTTTGGTGCCAGAACAGAGCCAGGTTATTTTTTATAAATCCTTCTCTTTGACTGACTCTAAGATGTTGCACGAAAAGTCGCCTTTTAAAGTAAGGCATGGAAATTTGGTTTGGATGTGTTTTCTTTTCTTTTAAAACCTTTTAAGACATTTCTTTAGGATGTGAGCATTAAGGATTTTGGCCAGAAGGAAGGACTGGTCTGGCAGGTGTAATTTTTAGGCAGCAGAATGTTCTGGAAAGGTCCAGATAGAAGGGGTCGGGGGCGAGGGAAGAGAAGGAATTTTGGAACCTTGGGCACAGCGTGGATCCCACCCAGAAATCACCTTGGGCGTGGGGGAAGCAGAGGGAGGGACCCTTCCTCTGTCTAGCGGACACTGACTGCTGCGCTGGGACGGACACACGCCCTGTTCCTCAGCTGAAGTGCGTCCTCCCTTCATCCCCCATCCAGTCCACCTGCGGACACCTGCCCTCGAACGCCTGTTCTTCTGTGCAGGAATTTAGGAATCAGCCATGGGGACGTGTTTGGACCCTGTGTCGCAGGACTGAGCGGTGCAGGCCCCTCCCTGAAGGGCAGGAGTGCCACCAGGCCCAGTGCGGACCGGCTCACCTGGGCGGGGAGACGCCTGAGAACGTCCTCGGGCTGGGAGGAGGCCCTGCAGGCGCGGTTCCAGAGGTGGTGGGACTGGGCTGGTGGGGGCCGGGCGTGTGGGTGTGGCTCGTGGAAGAGGGCTGAGACTGGTGAGGCGGGGCTGGGGACCCCCTTCCAGGCAGCTGACACAGGAGGGAAGTACTGCTAAATACAAAGGCTGGGCTTTAGTTTGCATTTTGCTCCTGACCGAGACTAGGGTAACTTTAGAGAATTTTCTTCCCATGCCCTGCATTTCTTAGGGGCCTCCTATGCTCCCTGGTGGCTCAGATGGTAAAGAATCCACCTGCAATGCAGGAGACCCTGCTTCCATCCCCGGGTTGGGAAGATCCCCTGCAGAAGGAAATGGCAACCCACTGCAGTATTCTTGCCTGGAGGACCCCATGGACAAGGGACCTGGCAGGCTGCACTCCATGGGATCGCAGAGTCGGCCACAACTGAGGGGCTGAACCCGCCACATCCATTACGTGCCGACCATTTCCTGAAGTGGCTTTCTTTCTTCCCGTTCCCGTATTGACCCTGGCCCTTCCAGACGCTTCACAAAAGCTCTTGAATTGGTCATAATAAGTTTGCTGTATGGTCAGGGCGTTGTGACCCACGCTCTCAGGCCCCAGTAACATGCCTTTCACGGCTGGGTCTGTTACGCACCAGTGGGTTTTGGATGTCCCGCGTCACATGCGCTGATGGAGACAGAACATCCCGGGTGTCTGACGTGTACCCTCCATCATGTCTGGGCTCCTCCTGCGTGTGCCCCTTGCAGTGACCAGGCTTCCTAAGGAGGGACAGAGGACGCTTGTCTCGGGGGGCAGGTGGGTCACCACTGACAAAGGCTTCTCTTGTGATTGGAGGCCGGGTGTGGGTGGGCCTCCATGCCTGGAGGTGAGGGGCCTCCGGGCAGCTTCTCGGGGGACACCAGGCTCCGAGTGGGAGGCAGACCTTGGGGTGGGGTGGGGAGCGAGGCCTCACAAATCAGGCAGATTTCTACTTCTAGTGCATTTAGAATTTTTGCTTTATTTCTGACGAGAACAGGAATAGGTGCTCATTGCAAGAAAATGACAGAAAATAAGGAAAATATAGGAGAAAGTAGAAACTGCCTCTAACTTCACTATTAGAACAGCTTCCACCATATATTATCACTTAATACATTCTGACACTTCACCTTCTATTATGTTCCTGTCTGGTGGCTGTAGAGTCCTGTGTAAACAATTCTTCTCAGAGTCTGTAAACAGTTCAGTCGCTCAGTCATGTCCATGGACCTTATGTGGACCACAGCACGTAAGGCCTCCCTGTCCATCACCAACTCCTGGAGCTTACTCAAACTCAGGTCCTTTGAGTCAGAGGGTGTGGGTGGGCCTCCATGCCTGGAGGTGAGGGGCCTCCGGGCAGCTTCTCGGGGGACACCAGGCTCCGAGTGGGAGGCAGACCTTGGGGTGGGGTGGGGAGCGAGGCCTCACAAATCAGGCAGATTTCTACTTCTAGTGCATTTAGAATTTTTGCTTTATTTCTGACGAGAACAGGAATAGGTGCTCATTGCAAGAAAATGACAGAAAATAAGGAAAATATAGGAGAAAGTAGAAACTGCCTCTAACTTCACTATTAGAACAGCTTCCACCATATATTATCACTTAATACATTCTGACACTTCACCTTCTATTATGTTCCTGTCTGGTGGCTGTAGAGTCCTGTGTAAACAATTCTTCTCAGAGTCTGTAAACAGTTCAGTCGCTCAGTCATGTCCATGGACCTTATGTGGACCACAGCACGTAAGGCCTCCCTGTCCATCACCAACTCCTGGAGCTTACTCAAACTCAGGTCCATTGAGTCAGTGATGCCATCCAACCATCTCATCCTCTGTCGTCCCCTTCTCCTGCCCCCAATCTTTTCCACCATCAGGGTCTTTTCAAATGACTCAGTTCTTCGCATCAGGGGGCCAAAGTATTGGAGTTTCAGCTTTAGCATCAGTCCTTCCGATGAATATTTAAGACGGTAAAGTGTCTGCCTGTAATGTGGGAGACTCGGTTCGATCCCTGGGTTGGGAAGATCCCCTGGAGAAGGAAATGGCAACCCACTCCAGTACTCTTGCCTGGAAAATTCCATGGACCGAGGAGCCTGGTAGGCTACAGTTCATGGGGTCACAAAGAGTTGGACACGACTAAGTGACTTCACTTCACTATTTAGTAAACTTATTCTAATTTACTGAACTGTTTTCTAAGTTAAAGCATGATATTTGGCCAGTGATTTTCAATAATAATTAGTGCTATGATTTAGCTTTTTCTTCACATTTTTGTCCTGTGCTCTTTTAGTGTGAAAGTGAAGTGTGTTAGTTACTAATCATGTCTGACTCTGTGACCCTGTGGACAGTAGCCTGCCAGGCTCCTCTGCCCATGGGATTCTCCAGCAAGAATACTGGAGTGGGTTGCCATGCCCTCCTCCGGGGGATCTTCCCAACCCAGGGATTGTACCAGGGTTTCCCGTGTTGCAGGAGGATTCCTTTCAGTCTGAGCCAAGCCGGGAAGCTCCGATTAGAATGGGATGTTAAGAGGGGAATAAGGAGCTTGGATGCGCTGGGTAAGTGACTCGGGTCACTTCTGGAACGACCATGCCAGCGGTGCGGCCCTGCTTGGCAGCGTGGGGAGCTGCCCCAGCGGGATGAGCCTCCGGAAGGCTCTGACTCCGTGTCCTCACTTTCACACACTCTCAGGGGGATGATCGCCCAAACCCTTGGGCACTTTGGCTGCTGCTAAGTAAGCGGTCAATAAAACTGAGCAGCTTTTACCTGCAGGGGTAGATCGAAATGGACATTTTTTAAAAATCTTCAGCCCTCACCTGGTCCAAGAGCTCAGCCTCCTTCTGGCTGATTCTCACTGGGTCACTGGGGATCGCTTTACATCAGTAAGTAAGAACGCTGTCTGGTTTCCAAAGGGAGGTGGGAGAGGGCTTGTCACACTCACACCCCTGCTGCAAGGCTCCAGAAGCTTCCTTCTCCTCCAGCGATAGGGCAGTCCTCCTCAGCCCCCCAGGGTCCATCACCTCCCCTGCCCCACAGGCCCCGCCAGCAGCCTCGGGCTGGGGAGACAGACGCTCCTTCAGGCTGAGATCCCCAGATCTGGCCACCCGCCTCCCTCCTGGCCCTGGTTGCCGTCCGCCTCCAGGATGACATCGGCGTTGCCCACAGCCCGCTGGGTTCGTGATCTCTGTCGTGCTCTTCCTGGTCCTTCTTGACACGCTCGCGCCGCAGAGATGAGCCAGGTGCCCCCAGGTGGGCGAGGCTGCACTAGGTGCCCGAGAAGCCGGGGACTCGGCCTCGGCGCCCACAGTGGCCGCGGCAGGGGACCACTGGCTCAGTGGTTAAAACAGTGCAGATTCTCGACCTCGAGGCTTCACGGGTCAGAAATCCCCGATGACCCCGCTGCGGGGCAGGTGGCCGAGGCAGGGCTCCTCCTCCTCGAGGCTCAGGGCCACGTCTGCTTTGTGTCCCCTGCTTCTCAGGCGCCCGCGTCCGTGGTCTGGGGTCCCTCCTCCACGCTCCTGGCCAGCAGCTCCTCAGCTCCTCCTGCCTCTGTCTGACTACGGCCCTCCTGCCTCCATCCCTCTCTCGTAAAGACCATTGTGATGACACAGAGTCCAGCTGGGAAATCCGGAAAACCTCCCCACCCTGTCAAAGATGGTGACAGTCTGAGGTTCCGGGGGTGACAGTGTGGACGGCTCTGTGGAGGCGGGGGGTGGGTGCTGACCTTCTGCCAGGTCCTCTCTGCAGCCCACAAATGTGGTGTGCGTCCAGAAGACATTCCCATCAGGTTACATGGCACCAAACACTCAGAGTTCATTCTTACCGTCCCTTTATGCAGTTGCTTTATCTGCTTCTTGCTTGGGCCTGTTTCTGCAGTGACTGTTTCAGGATGTTTCAGCGTCACAGTCCGAGCGCACAGAGGAAGTGCTGGCATTCCTGTGCCTCCCTCTGTGAGCTGATACTTTTGTCAAACAAATGAATACCGTCTTTCTGGGCAGTGCTCTGGCTCAGAATCTATGGGCCTCTTGCCCTGTAAGGGTGAGGACTCGAGCTCTCGTGCTTACTGCTGCTCTGAGTCCTGAACTGAACATCCCTGGGTGAGAAATCCACTGGGGACGGTTGGAATTGTGGAAATTTGGTGAGTAGTTTGCTCACCGCAGTTTCTTCTTGACGTTATCACAATAGTCAGGACAGTGAACGCTTTTTCAGGACTGTCTTCCAGGCACTGAATTAGGCACTCCCACCCATCACTTTGTGTGAGATTCCGGAGAACCTGTGTCATGGGAACGGGGCACAGAGCTGGCGCCCGCAGCTGTGTTTCTGTCGCTGGTTCCCTCTTTGCCACCCCCGCCCTGCGAGCTGACCCCCACCCTGGAGGCTCAGGCGGAGACAGAAGGGGCCCCATGTTGATCACCAGGGCAAGTGCCCAGAGCTGTGCCAGGTGCCACCTCCCGGGACCTCCCACCTCACCCCAGGAACGCCTGACCTTTGAGACTCGAGACTCCGCGTCTGCATCCGGAACTTGGCGTCTGGTCGGTGTTGTATAGACGCCGGAGGGCTCGCCCACATTTGCCCAGGGGAGCAGGCTGTGGCCCTTGTCTGTCTGTGAGGGTGCTCTCTTCTCACCTGTCCCCAAACCAGGAGTCTTGCAAATATCTACTGTTTAGTTTTGCAAATGGAAACAGACAAAAGCCTGAAGGACATGGGTTGGACTCTGAGGAAACCACCCTCGATCCACAGAGATGGTGGCTTTCCCCCGATTTCGTGCGCGTGTACCAGGACACATGGACAGTCTGAAGGAGCTCGAGTGTTGTCTTACGGACTGGACATGCAGCATCAGAAATAGAAACGAATTTGAAATTATAATCTCCAGGCTCCTGTGAGAGTTCTGTCACGGAGACTGTGTTTAATTGCTTTGGGGCATGTCCAAAAGGTAGTCACTGAGACACCTGAGTCTGTCAGGCTCTGCTGCGGCTCCTGCATGGAGGCTTTCTGCAGAAACAACCGCTAACAAGGCTGCCAATTAGGGAGGATGTTTTTCTGTGATGTGAGCATTTTTTTCTCCAGAAACTACTTGAGAGTCAGAGCTGCTGCATGTACTGAAACAGCTAGTGTAACCACGCTGCTTGCAGCTCTCACCAGAGTCCAAGAAAGCAACTTAATCCCACTGAGGTGCCTTACAAAAGCCGAAGGGCAGTCAGCCATGCGGGAAACACGCCATTCCGTCACTGCGTATTCCACCTCACGCGTCTGATGCGTCCTGTACACAAAAACAACCTGGAAAAGGACATGCAAGGACCAGGGGTCTCTGAGCCCGGGCGTGGCAGCTTCCAGTCCCAGAGTTTGCCCTTCTCTGCACCGTAGGCAGCTGGCTGCCAGGGACACTGGGAGTTCCCAGGATGCTTGCCGCAACCGGCTTTCAAAACATGCCTCTCAAGTCCTGAAGTTTGTGTCTCTCGGTCTCTGTGTCCATGTCTGTGTCTGTCTGGCCCCAAATCCAGCTGTCCTGATTATGGAATAGGCCGTGTGAGTCTATGGTAGTGTTTAAGCAATCGTCAAAAGATAAAGTTTGTGGAGTGGATTACTTTACAAAAGAATTATTCGCAAAAGAATTCAGCAAGAATGGTTTAGAATTCCATGTTCTCTCTTAGGGCCTTCAGAATCCACTAGCCTGTCAGAAGCTCAGTTTTAAGCTTGTTCAGGAAATGATGACAAAGTGTATTTTTTCGAAACTGCAACATCGTTCGTAACATCAGCCTGTGTGTCTTCTCCCTTTTATCCACTGACTGTGTGCAGACCCCTTCACGCCTCCTCTGTGGTGGGACCCTCACTCTCTCTCCCCCTTGGGCCCCTCCTTTCCCCCTTCTACAGGTTTTGGGGGTCTCCTGGGCCCCAGACACACCTGGGCTTCAGGCCCACGGGCCCCTCTCCTGATGCCATGCCCCCAGCCTGGCTGCGGACTCCCTGTAACTGCCTTCTCCGCTTCGCCTGCCCCTTAGACAAGATCTCCCGGAGGCCCTGGTGCTCTCTGAACCAGGCCTTCCTCCTGCTTCCATGGTAGGAGTAGTAATTACAGTGGGCCATGAGACATGTTATCTTACTTATGTGTCCATTTCAGAGGTGTTTGCTGAGTCTCTGCTCCTCGGGGGCAGGGGAGCCGTCTGGGCATGGAGCTCATGCATGTCTTTGTAGGAAAGCACTGTCCACTTTAAACTCCTGATGGCTCACTCTGAGCTTCCAGTTACTCAAGTGGTAAATTCTGTACGTGTGACATTCTTTCTTCCTTCTTTCCTGCCCTCTTTCTTCCAATTAACCAATCGACGCACATTTCCCCAGACACAGTGAGAGGCACGGCTGTTGGTGCCTAGTCGCTAAGTCCTGTCTGACTCTTTAGCGACCCCGTGGACTGTAGCCTGCCAGGCTCCTCTGTCCTCGGGACTTCCCAAGCGAGAACACTAGAGTGGGTTGCCATTTTCTTTTCCCAGGGAGGTTCCTGACCCAGGGATCAAACACCCGTCTCCTGCTTGGCGGGCAGATTGTTTACCACTGAGCCACCAGGGAAGCCTGGAAGACGTGGTAGGAAGATGCATTTACCCTCGCCCCTGGCCCCAGAGGAGCGTGGGCGGCTCAGAGGAGGCAGGGCTCCTGCGCAGGAGCACTGATGCCTGGCTGGGACACGGTGCATTTCCCGGGGTGAGTGACAGGCAAGGGCTGTCTTCTTTCTTTTTTCCTGTGTACCTCTCCCAGATATGTGTAGTGTTAATCCTCTGACTTTTAAGTTCAATCCCAAGAGCAATGTGCAAGTCTATGAATGAGAAATTGGATGTTACTCCGATCCTGGTTCTCAACAGCGTAGCTTCATATATATATATATATTGTTGAAACATAGTTGAGTCCCAATGTTGTGTTAATCTCTGCTGTACGGCAAACTGACTCGGTCTTCTATTCTGTATATATATGCATAAGCATACTGTTTTCATATTCTCTTCCATTGTGGTTTATCCCAGGGTATTGAACACAGCTCCCTGTGCTGTTCAACAGGACCAGGTTGCTCACCTGTCCTATGTACCTGTTTGCACCTTCTAAGCCCAAACTCCCGATCCCTCCTCTCCCTCGCCGCCTCTCCCTTGGGTCACAGTTCTGTTCTCTCTGTCTGTGAGTCTGATTCTGTTTTGTAGATAAGTTCATTTGTATTTTGGATTTCACACTGAAGTGGCATCATGGGATATTTGTCTTTCTCTTTCCGAATTACTTTTTGAAGTCTAGTATTTGACTTAAACATCTAAGTTGTTAAATAACTCCATGACAATGGTAGAAAAAGAAATATGCTTTCAACAGCTGGCTGAGGGTCTCCTGCCTGGGGGCGGTGGTGGGGGCTGGCCCTTGAGGAAGATGACATTGTCCTTGACCTCCAGATGCTGCCTCTGAGGGAGAAGGTCTCTGGCATGTTTAGAGGAGGCTGTAACATCCAACCTCACTTTCAAATACGTGATTCAGGGCCATTTGGAAGTAAAGGCACATTCATGTTTTTCTTGTTTTGTTTAGAGACTTATGTAAGGAGTTATACATATATTTCATTTGTTTGCTGTGAAAAAATATCTAATTATGTGAGATTTTCAAAGTAGAAATAAAAAAGAGAAGCACTCTGAATCTCTCCTAGGAAGAAGCACTGCTGCCATTTTGGGGTTGACCCAGCCCACCTTTTCCGTATACATGCCAGACTTTAAAAAAGTCAAGACTCTGCATTTCAATCAGGTTTTAGAGCATGACTGACATACTTTACTCATGAAAAATGTCACAGGCTAAAGCCACATTTGGTTAATGAGGTGACCAGCTAGTGGAGGAAGACAGAGGGGAAGTGGAGAAAAAAGTGGGGAAGGAATGAGGAGGAAATGTCAGAAAGAGTAAAACGTCAGAAGAAAGAAGAGGCTGAATGTGAAGGGCGTGGGGAGAGCAGGGGCGCCGCCACACCCGCTCGGCACGGAGGTCGCAGCCGCTTTGTTCCGGACACAGGGACACAGCCGCCAGCTGAGCCCCAGGAGCTCCGCCCTGATGCCTGCCGCTCGTTTGGGCGGCTTTGCCAGAGAGAGGGGAGGGGCACCAGCCCTGTGTGTGAGCGTGTGTGTGTGTGTGTGTGTGTGTGCGTGTGCGTGGC
>SJXQ01002140.1:437485-485969 GCA_006408695.1 Aepyceros melampus | reverse complement strand
GTGTGTGTGTGTGTGTGTGTGCGTGTGTGGGGGGGGCACACGAGGGGACAGTCTGGGCCGTGAGGGGCACCAGAGCGCAGACTCCCGAGAGGGTGGGTGGAGCCCAGCTTCTGCCCCCGGCCCCCGAGCTGAGCGAGGAAGGGGCGCTGCCCGCCCCCAGCTCACAGCTGGGGTTCTCCCTCCCCCTGGGCGCATCGGAAGCTCTGTGTTTCTAGCGCGCTGTTTCTTCCTCCGGAAGCTGGTGCGCTCGCTTCTCTGCACCCGAACGGGAGCTGGGGACCTGCCGGCGGTGTGTGTGGACCGAGGCGGCCGGCGGCAGCAGGGCTGTGAGCGTGGGCGAGTCTCTGCCTGCGAGCGCGGAGCTCCGACCCGGTGCCGAGGGAGCGGCGCGCCTGCTCTTCGCCTCCGTCGCCCCCATCTGCGCACGTGCGCGGATGCGCGGGTTTGCGCGTTTGCACAGCGTGTTCCGCGTCCCCTGAACTGGCTGGGGATGCTGCAGGGAGGGACGGACATGCTGCTTCTAAACTAGAAATAGCGTCCTGCTTTCACGTCCTGTTCTCGGGTTGGCACGGCTCTTACACGCACGTTCTCAGGGTCAGAAGGTCTAAGTGGGGTCTGCGGTCATCCCCGTCTCTAGACTGGGGACCAGTGTCTGAAAGGCGAGGCCCTGAGAATGATCCTGTCTCCACACCCGGGCCGTGCCGTCCACCCTGTGCCCTGATACTCCAGATCACAAAGACCAAGACGAAGGTCAGCCCTGGCTGCCAAGAGATGGGGCACCCGTGGCTTTGGGGGTTCCCTGAAAGGGGCTCGGGGGCGGAGGGTGGGGCCGCCCTGTGCCGTGCGCTCCGCGTGGAGCCGTGAGTATGTGCCTGGCTGCGGTGTCTGTATTTGCAGGGAGCCCCGCCCTCACAAGCCAGTCTGCAAGTGTCCTTCAGCATGGGACTCTGGCGCAGTGATCCAAGCCCGGAGCCTTCAGTTGTGTGCTGGGCGTGACTCCTGCCCCAGGCTCTGATTTTCTCTGAAGATGTTAAGCCCCCAACTTCTCCAGGTACGAGAGAGGGCCTCCCCCACAAGTAAAAGTGACCGTCTCCCTCCTGTGACCCAGCACACTGATTTCAAACACTTAGTCAACAGTCATCTGCAAACCCTGTTTTGGCGAGTAAATATTTGCTGAAGCCAACGCCTGTTACTGGGAGACCTGGAGCTCCACTTCTGTGCACCCCTGATCCCACCTCTTCCTGATGAAGGAGTCGGTGTCTCCCCTCGAGCCTGGCATCCACACTTTGTGTGTCCGGAGCTTCGTCCCCATCAGATCTTGGCCTTGATTAACCTTTGTCCCTTTAAGACAAGCACTGTAAATTAGATTTTCCCTGGATTCCACAGTCAAGAGAAAAACCTGAGACCCAGTGATCTAATGAATAGCTCAACTAAGAACCCTAAGGCAAGTCTCCTTCAGCATTCAGTGCCCACGTCTTTTATTAAAATAGCTCGCTTTTGGTCAGGAGGACCTGGAACATGAAAACAAAAGGCTGTGGATGCTTGCCTCCACGCCCTGACCTTTCAACATGCAGCTGTCAAGATGGGGTGACCTCTCTGAGCTCTGTCCAGAATTCAGGCTTCCCCAGGACACCCTAACTGAGTGAGGTGGGACCCAGCTTTAAAAATCACCATGGCCCCTCTCGGAGCCCACACACGTGACTCCTAGAAACGGCTTCCACTCGTGAGCTTTCCCCCTCTTTGGGGGAAGAACTCTCGCCCTCTTTGGGGGAAGGACTCTCGCCCACTTTGGGGGAAGGACTCTCGCCCGCTTTGGGAGAAGGACTGTCCGTCCGTCTGTCCACGTGCTGCATGAGGCCCGGCACGCAAGTCACCTCCACGTGGCAGTGCCCACCACCAGCACTTCCAACCTTGTATTCTCCCTGACCTTCTGTGGACATCTAGAATAAAGGAGTCATTAAGAGAAAGTTTAGAGAGACTTCCCCAGTGGTCCAGTGGTTAAAATTCCACTCTCCTAATGCAGGGACCCAGGTTCCATCCCTGGTCAGGGAACAAGATCCCTCATGCCACAAGTAAAGATCCTGCGTGCCACAGCAAAGACCTGCACATCCAGAAAAAAAAAAAAAGAAAAAAAGAAAAGAAAATGAGCCTTATAACCAAGAAGAGAATAGAGTGAAGTGAAATCTTAAAAAATAAGAGTTTGATAAAATGGGGCATCACAGTCACAATTTAAAGCACTTACCAGAATTGCTTTGTGTTAGGAAAGAAAGTGATGCTTGAGGGGCTGGGTTGCAGGGCTGTATTCCTCACTATGCTGTTCTTGTACAAACTGCCCAAAGTGCCATGTGAGGGAAGTCTTTGGTGCTGTGAACTTTGACTGTGTGGATCACAGCAAACTGTGGAAAATTCTTCAAGAGATGGGAATACCAGCCCATCTGACCTGCCTCCTGAGAAACCTATGTGCAGGTCAGGAAGCAACAGTTAGAACCGGCCATGGAACAACAGACTGGTTCCAAATGGGAAAAGGTGTATGTCAAGGCTGTATATTGTCACCCTGCTTATATAACTTATGCAGAGAACATCATGAGAAACGCTGGGCTGGAGGAAGCACAAGCTGGAATTAAGATTGCCGGGAGAAATATCAATAACCTCAGATATGCAGATGATACCACCCTTATGGCAGAAAGTGAAGAGGAACTTAAAAGCCTCTTGATGAAAGTGAAAGAGGAGAGTGAAAAAGTTGGCTTAAAGCTCAACATTCAGAAAACAAAGATCATGGCATCTGGTCCCATCACTTCATGGCAAATAGATGGGGAAACAATGGAAACAGTGTCAGACTTTACTTTGGGGCTCCAAAATCACTGCAGATGGTGACTGCAGCCATGAAATTAAAAGATGCTTGCTCCTTGGAGGAAAAGCTATGACCAACCTAGACAGCACATTAAAAAGCAGAAACTTTGCCAGCAAAGGTCTGTCTAGTCAAAGCTGTGGTTTTTCGAGTAGGCATGTATGGATGTGAGAGCTGGACTCAGAAAGTTGAGTGCCAAAGAATTGATACTTTTGAACTGTGGTGTTGGAGAAGACCCTTCAGAGTCCCTTGGACTGCAAGGAGATCCACCCAGTCCATCCTGAAGGAGATCAGCCCAGAACATTCACTGGAAGGACTGATGCTGAAGCTGAAACTCCAATCCCTGGGCCACCTGAGGCAAAGGACTGACTCATTGGAAAAGACCCTGATGCTGGGAAGGATTGAGGGCAGGAGGAGAAGGGGACGACAGAGGATGAGATGGCTGGATGGCATCACGGACTCAGTGGACATGGGTTTGAGCAAGCTCTCGGAGTTGTGATGGACAGGGAAGCCTGGCGTGCTGCAGCTCATGGGGTTGCAAAGAGTTGACGCGACTGAGCGACTGAACTGAACTGAACTGTGAAGCTCTGGTCTTACCCTGGCTCTGTGATGAGCCATTTGGCACAGATGGCATCCCCCACAACAGGCTCTGGATGGTGCCCACATGTGGTGATTAATAGTTGGGTAAAGAATCTACCTGTCAATGCAGGAGACCCAGTTTCCATTCCTGGATCAGAAAGATCCTCTGGAGAAGGAAATGACCACCCACTCCAGGATTCTTGCCTGGGAAATCCCATGGACAGAGGAGCCTGATGGGTTACAGTCCATGGAGTCACAAAGAGTTGGACAGGACGCAACTGAACGCTCACACATGATGGGAATAACCCCAGGCTGAGAGGAAGAGGAAAAGAAACAGGAAGGGCTTGGGGCCGAGCAGGCAGCAGGGGGATGCAGGATCCAAAGGGAAACGAGGGATGAACAGCTCCTTCTGGAAGCACCTGCCATCATAGACAGGAACGCCGAGGAGCCTTCAGCAGTTTCAGGAGACGACGGGACAGTTTAGAATGCGCCGCAGTGGTGAGAGGGCGATGGGTCGCCTGTGGATTCCTGGGTTCCTTGAAGGATGTGGGGAAGCACAAGAAGGCACGGGGCCAGTTTGCCTCACCGACTCAGACGCAAGGCAAACGGAGTGAGTGGTCTTTCCCTGCAGAAGAGAGCGTCTGCCCCTCTCCTGTGGGCAGAGAGGCCCATGCACGGCCGCGCCCACCTGGGGCTCAGAGCACCTCACTTCACTCAGGATAAGGCTCTGCGGTGGGGGCTGGGGGCACACCGTGAAGCGGAAGTCCGCTGAACAAAGTGAACTCACCCTTCCCTCGTGGAAACGAGCCAGTTTCGGGAGGTTTCTGTGTTGCCAAGGTGTGAGGGGCTTCACTGGGTGGACGGGGGCTGGGAGGGGCTGCACCCTGAGCCCCTGCCCCCCTCCCCAGGTGGATACAGGCTCCCAAGGGTCCTGAGAACGAGGAAATGAACATCTGTGGGAACGCTGGTCACAAGGCATGTCAGTAAGAGGGTGGGGAGTCCAGTGGCCCTGGGCCGAGGGTGGTGTTGGCCAGCTGAGAAATGCACCTCCAAGGGGAAGGTGTTTGCCCACAAACCCAGCATGAAAGGACGAGGAATCCATGGATCCTGACAGACGCTGTTGGGGGCAGACACGCTGGAGCAGGTGGGGTCCAGACCTGGGACCACAGACACAGGAGACCAGGCGTCGAGATGAGAAAGGTGCATCCAGACAACAGGGTCGGTCAGAGGGAATGAGACGTGTCCTGAATGATCATTTCCTTCCACATTCAGACAACAAAACAAAGCCTGCTCTAAACCACCATGGAGATTATACACCAGAGTCTCCCAAGCTCCCAAGGCCCCTGATTTCGTGTCTCCGGCCAAGATCTGAACCTTGGAAGAGACACCGTGACTCGAGCCAGGGAATCCTTAGCTCTTTTGGAGTCCTTGCTCCTCAGAATCCACCACCCTGAAGTCCTGGAGTTCCAGGTGAAGCAGACCCTCTGGGGACGAGGTGCCCAAGGCTTTGAGGATGGGGTGGAGCAGTGTTATGGGCTCCAGCAGCAGAAGCTCCACGCCATGCGGGCTCTCCCCATATCTCTAGTCCATCCATCTCAAGCACTGATACACAGCAGACGCACATGGTCATCTGGAAAGCGTCTCAAGGCTTGCCCCCTTGAGAACGTGTTGTCCTGGGTCCCTGCAGGGCTGCAGGAGCTCGGTGTCCAGCACCCCTCAAGTCCTCCATCCTGGTCTCCTGGAGGCTGCACACTGGGATCGCCGCCCCTCCCCTGACCAGTGGCCCTCAGAGCAGAAAAGGCAGGATGAGTGTGCAACCGTAAGCTCATCCACCGCTATTATTTTTAATTGAAATGATCTAGGAAACAGCAGCGTGTATGAATTGTGTTCTCATTGCTTAGTATGCGCTCAATTCCAATTTGCAGTGAGTCGCATGATGTGAGCAGATGGGAGTGACAGAATGCCCTTGCATCTTGCGAATCTAGCTTCCTGACCTGATAAATATAAGCAAGCTGCCAGTTAGCACGGAGGGAGTCGGCTTCCTTGGCAGATTGATTTCACATTTTCTTATATAAAACACGCACGGGCTTATGTGAGGGTCAGAAGCCTGGTTGTGAGGTTGGGGCCTGTGTATGTCCACCGTCATCACAGCCTCACACAAAAGAAGGCCAGAGCGTAACGCAGGAATTCCTGAGCAGCAGGCTTCCTCCTGTTTTCCTGGCTGTCATTTTATACAGCGAAATGCTGAATTACTGACACGCTAAAGCAATGTCGGAATCGGGACCCCTCTTGGCAGCCCACTGTGGATTTCTTTCTGTTCAACAGTTCAGTTCCTAAGATTGCCTTCTAGCCACGCGGCCCAAGCCGTCCTCTTTCGTGCCAGCTCTCGGCCTCCTGTGGGGCAGGTGGGCGCAGTGGCTCTGAGGTGTTCGCTCTGTTGTGTGAGCCAGAGGCCACCACTTCCCTCCCTCCTTCCACGCCGTGTGCCATGAGGCCAGTGGTCACCCAGCTCAAGGCCAGTCTGCACGGGACGCGCAGATGCTGCCAGAAGCCTCGAGGCTGAGGGGATGCCCACGGAGGCACCACAGCGCAGGGACCCCTGAGGAGACAATGCCCTGGGAGTCACAAAGTCCTCAGCTGCTGTCTTTACAGTCTCCAAGAGCAAGTCAGAACACTGTTTCTGCAGCCGCTCCTGTCCTGGGGCCTGGGCCGTGTTTTCTGTCTGCCTCCTTCTTGGGCTTCTGCTTGCTTTTGACTTGGGCTTGGGTATGAGGGCTGCTCTTATGCCCAGCATGACCCCCAGCTGTGCCAGCTTAACTCTTTAGTGCAAGAAAAGAAAGAGGTTGCACAGCTCTGTGTCAACGACTGACCCCCTTTTGCCACTCTTTTTAACACTGGCTTCAATTTAATTAAATGCAAAACCAACATAGTCCAATGAAAAGAACACAGAGTTGGAATTAAAGTTTAGTCCCAACACTGTTATAGCTCATTAAAGGACCTTGAGAAAGCTCAACTCTGTAAAATAATTTATCTGACATTTCCAAGACATGAAATGTGAGACCTTTTCAAATTGTTCATTCATTCACTCAAAACCTGCTTATTGAGCACCTAGTACATTTGGGGAAGGAATAGGCGCTATTTAGTGAGTGTGAATGAAGCCAGGCAGCAAGCCAAGTGCTGTGTGAATATTATCCATCCCAGTCAGCATAGCCATTCTGCACGCTGAACTCTATTGCTATTCCATTTCACCGAGGCACTCTGAAGGGCCCAAGGCAGAAAAAAAATACAGCTTAGGAGGAAATACGGGTCAAGATGCTGTACAGATAGAGTCAAGGAGAGAGGAGAAGGCAGCCCTGGAGAAGCATCACCTGCGGGGTCACGGTTAGTGACCAGCAGTGTGAGAACTCCCGTCCACCTCCGCTGCCCTGGGTCCTGTCGCCTCATCACAGGGAACCGCCTTCCCTGCTTCAGGGAAGCAGGGAGATAACACACGTTATCTCCCTGAAACCTCCCGAAAGGGGAGCACTGCACCCCTTCCCTCACCCTGCTTTAATCCACAGTCCACAGAGCATTTGGCACAGTCTTCTCCTTCCTAGGGGTATTTGCAAAATAAGCCTTTGGTGCAAGTGTGCAATGAAAATTCCCCCTTTTGTTAAGTGGAGGGGTGGCATTGGTTTTCGGGTATTCCTGGTTCAGACAGAACGTGTGCAAACCTCTGAAAACAATCACTAGAACCAGGTGCTTCTCCCAGTTCATTTTAAGATCAAACCAAACCAGAAGGTAAAGGACAAAACAGAAACAAAAGACTAACCGGGAGGCTAACAGGTGAGTGGAGGAGGCGAACAGAGGCACGCTTGTGTGGGTCCTCGAGTCGGTTAGCGCTGATTTGCTTTTGTTTTTATTTGTATGGGTCTTCCCTGATGAGTCTTGAACATCTTGGATGAGTCAGTCAATTTATAAATGTTTAAAGTTAGTCAATGGAAGACAGAGATGAAGAGAAATAGTGGCAGACAGGTAGGCAGGCAGCTGACTGACAGGAATAGAGAGCTGATGGCTTCCCAGGGGCTCAGTGGGACACAGAAGGCGCAGCTTCCACCTCTGGGTCGGGAAGATGCCCTGGAGGACAGAGTGGGAAGTCATTCCGGTGTTCTGGCCTGGGAAATCCCCAGGGAGAGAGGAGCCTGGTGGGCTACAGTCCAGGGGGCCACAAAGAGTCAGACGCCGTGGAGCACAGGCACACATGGGGTGACGATGGAGACAGAGACACAGAGACGCTGCGATGGAGAAGCAGGCGTTAGCAAGTCAGAGAGGGAGACACAGAGACGCTGAGATGGAGAAGCAGGCGTTAGCAAGTCAGAGAGGGAGACACAGAGATGCTGAGATGGAGAAGCAGGCGTTAGCGAGTCAGAGAGAGAGACAGAGAATCTGAGATGGAGAAGCAGGCGTTAGCACGTCAGAGAGAGAGACAGAGACGCTGAGATGGAGAAGCAGGCGTTAGCAAGTCAGAGAGGGAGACACAGAGATGCTGAGATGGAGAAGCAGGCGTTAGCGCGTCAGAGAGGGAGACACAGAGATGCTGAGATGGAGAAGCAGGCGTTAGCACGTCAGAGAGAGAGACAGAGACGCTGAGATGGAGAAGCAGGCGTTAGCGAGTCAGAGAGAGAGACACAGAGATGCTGAGATGGAGAAAGAGGCATCAGTGAGTCAGAGAGAGAGACACAGAGATGCTGAGATGGAGAAGCAGGCGTTAGCGAGTCAGAGAGAGAGACACAGAGATGGTGAGATGGAGAAAGAGGCGTCAGTGAGTCAGAGAGAGAGACAGAGACGCTGAGATGGAGAAGCAGGCGTTAGCGCGTCAGAGAGGGAGACACAGAGATGCTGAGATGGAGAAGCAGGCGTTAGCGAGTCAGAGAGAGAGACACAGAGATGCTGAGATGGAGAAAGAGGCGTCAGTGAGTCAGAGAGAGAGACAGAGACGCTGAGATGGAGAAGCAGGCGTTAGCGCGTCAGAGAGGGAGACACAGAGTGCTGAGATGGAGAAGCAGGCGTTAGCGAGTCAGAGAGAGAGACACAGAGATGGTGAGATGGAGAAAGAGGCGTCAGTGAGTCAGAGAGAGAGACAGAGACGCTGAGATGGAGAAGCAGGCGTTAGCGCGTCAGAGAGGGAGACACAGAGATGCTGAGATGGAGAAGCAGGCGTTAGCGAGTCAGAGAGAGAGACACAGAGATGGTGAGATGGAGAAAGAGGCGTCAGTGAGTCAGAGAGAGAGACAGAGACGCTGAGATGGAGAAGCAGGCGTTAGCGCGTCAGAGAGGGAGACACAGAGATGCTGAGATGGAGAAGCAGGCGTTAGCGAGTCAGAGAGAGAGACACAGAGATGGTGAGATGGAGAAAGAGGCGTCAGTGAGTCAGAGAGAGAGACAGAGACGCTGAGATGGAGAAGCAGGCGTTAGCGCGTCAGAGAGGGAGACACAGAGATGCTGAGATGGAGAAGCAGGCGTTAGCGCGTCAGAGAGGGAGACACAGAGATGCTGAGATGGAGAAGCAGGCGTTAGCGAGTCAGAGAGAGAGACAGAGACGCTGAGATGGAGAAGCAGGCGTTAGCGAGTCAGAGACGCGGCCATGTGTAGGTGACATGGGAGCAGGGACGGATGCTCGCACACACGGGGCGATGATGGAGACAGAGGGAGTCACAGAGATGCTGAGATGGAGAAAGAGGCGTTAGCGAATCAGAGAGAGAGATACAGAGATGCTGAGATGGAGAAGCAGGCGTTAGCGAGTCAGAGACGCGGCCATGTGTAGGTGACATGGGAGCAGGGACGGATGCTCGCACACACGGGGCGATGATGGAGACAGAGGGAGTCACAGAGATGCTGAGATGGAGAAAGAGGCGTTAGCGAATCAGAGAGAGAGATACAGAGATGCTGAGATGGAGAAGCAGGCGTTAGCGAGTCAGAGACGCGGCCATGTGTAGGTGACATGGGAGCAGGGACGGATGCTCGCACACACGGGGCGATGATGGAGACAGAGGGAGTCACAGAGATGCTAGATGGAGAAAGAGGCGTTAGCGAATCAGAGAGAGAGATACAGAGATGCTGAGATGGAGAAGCAGGCGTTAGCGAGTCAGAGACGCGGCCATGTGTAGGTGACATGGGAGCAGGGACAGATGTTCGCACACACGGGGCGATGATGGAGACAGAGGGAGACACAGAGATGCTGAGATGGAGAAGCAGGCATTAGCGAGTCAGAGACGCGGCCGTGTGTAGGTGACACGGGAGCAGGGACGGATGCTCGCACACACAGGGTAGACCGTCTCCCTTCGCTGCTGTGCCGTGCAGAGCATCGCTCGCTGCTTGCACTTTACCTGTAAATGTTTTCCTCCCTGTGCAGTTCACTAGCCTGGGAACCACTGAGTGGGAGAAGGGACTGGCTCCGTGCCCGCCCCCCTGGAAGGGGTGGAGCCTCACCTTCCTCTCTGATGCCCTGGAGAAGTGCCTTTGCTGTGTCCTTGTGTCAGGGAAGAGTTTGCTAATTCCCTCCAGAGACCAGTGGGGGCACGACCCTTTGACTTGACCTATGAGTCACAGTCCACTCCATCGTCAAGCTCATGAAACCAGGCACCTCTCAGGGTGTGTGTGCATGCTAAGTCGCTTCACTTGTATCCAATTCTTCGCGACCCCATGGACCAAGCCCGCCAGGTTCCTCTGTCCATGGGATTCTCCAGGCAAGAATACTGGAGTGGGTGGCCGGGCCCTCCCCTGGGGGATGTTCCCGCCCCGGGGATCGAACCCGCGTCTCCTGCACTGGCAGGTGGGTCCTTGACCACTGGCGCCACTTGGGAAGGCCTGGAGGCCCGGGTGTCTACACTTGGGATGCCCAGAGGCCCGGGCATCTAGTTTTCGCCGTGAGGATGCGCAGAGCACTCTCGGGAGCGTTTCTGTGGGTGTGTCCTCTGCCTCTGGGCCATAGCAGTATGCAGCCTCCGTGCGTGGTGGAGCCGAGGCGGCGTTGGGCCGTCAGCTCAGCTGCCCAGCGCTCCCACAACCCCGAGACCAGCTGAGCCACTGGGGGGAGTTTCCACACTTGGTGTCCAGGCCCAGAGCCGGCTTCCTCTGTGACTTGTCACCTCCGAAGCACTGGGCTCGCGGGTGGAAATGGACGCAGCTCGGGGAATTTTCCAGTGTTGCCAGTTCAGCACAGTGAGCGAGACCCATAAATGGTCACGTAGGAGACGTCTGCGTTGCACATGGAGCGGAGGCTCGCAGCTCTGAAGTCAGCCTGTCAGTTAACTCCCAGGGAACAAGAAACACAGATCACTTAGCATGCGGGCTAATGAATTACCTTCCGGAATCAGGGCTGGAAATTCAGTCCCTGCCAGGTAAATAAGACTGCCTTCAAAATGCTCCTCTGTCCGTCGAATTCTCCAGCCAAGAATACCGGAGTAGGGTTACCATTCCCTTCTCCATGGGGTCTTCCAGACCCAGGGGTCAAGTCCAGCTTTCCTGTGTTGGCAGGCAGATTCTTTCCCATCTGAGCCCCAGGGAAGCTCTTCAAAGTACTAAGAAGCGGGAAAACCATGCTGCTGAGAGCTGAGTTCACTCAGCACCCTCTAAGTTGTTTTTCGCCATTATCACAGGCTCAAACAGCTGTCTGATTTTCTTTATCATTTCTATAAATATGGTGTTCAATTATAACACAAAGTCAATCGCCTGATTTTTCAAGTTGATAAATCACCACTCACCATATAAAAGCGTCTGAAGAATCACAAGGCTCCGTCTGCTGGCGGGTCACTGTAGAATCCAGGATGGAATTTAGATGAGGACAAAGGGAAATCGTTTCGGAGTCAAAGCTATGCCCGGCAAATAAACAGTTAAAAGTGAAATAAACAGTGCCGGGCACGAGTCCTTGCTAAGGAACATCAAGGACTTTAAAACAAATTTTCTCCAAAGGAGTTTAATTCACAGGCTTGTCAGCCTGGTTTTCCTGTTTTAACTGAGATAATGCATCACATTGTCGTGAAAACACAGAGGCTCCAGAGGCAGGAAGCCTGGGTCCAGGTTCAGACCCCGCTCCTCCTTAGCGGGACAGATGGGTCACCGGGCTTCCAGGTGAGCTGGAAACGCCCACCTGGTGGGGCTGGGTGGCATTTGCAGATGCCGTCAAACCGGTAAGACAGTACCTTGCCTGCACCCTTCACCTGCGCTGAGTGAGCGCAGCATGGGAGCTCTTTGCACAGCGAGCCTCCTGTCAAGAGCACAAAGGACTTGTGTGCTGAGGTTCTGCTTGCCGGGTGCAAGTTGGTGCGATCTGTTTGGTGCTAAACTGGTAAAAGGCAGGCAGATGTCAAACGTGAATGTCCTTTGAAGTGGCGATTTCACCGTTCTGCTGACAAAAATTTATCTCATGGACACACCTTCACAAAACCCAAGGATCCGTGGCTGAGGGTGTTGGCTGCACTGCATGGATAGCAATAAGGCCACGGGAACCACTGCTGTGCTCACACGGAGGCTGGAGGATGGCGGATATCGAGCCCGGTGTAGAAGGGATGCTGTTCCCTGGGGGAAAATGAAGCAGATCTAGAAATGTGCAGAAGGATTGTGTGTGTGTGTGTGCGTGTGTGTGTGTGTGTGTGTCTATATCAGTTATTTACAGATAAAGAACTCGATTCAGCCTCGTTGAGCTGTGGGTCCTTTTGTATATGAAGCCATGCTGAATGTGTATCTATTGGACACATTTCCCGTCTTAGAAATAAGAAATATCTCTCGCGTAGACCCATGCCGTGTGCTCTCCTGGTGTTCCATGCACGCACACCGATGCATTTGCACAGGTACAACACATCCCCAGCCACATTCCTGGCGAGCTGCTTTCTGCAGAGGAGTGGGAATAGGCACCTGCCCGGGAGCTTCAGAAGACTTCACGTTTCACTCAACACCTCTGCTACTGCTGACGGCTCTTGGTATCCGCTGGCACTTGCCCTCACGGTCTAATTAATATACACAAAGACCGGTGCAGCTGCCCTGCGATTTGCTAGTGTGGTTGGTCCGCCTGAAGCTCAGGCAGGCCTCTTTGTGTGTTCGTCGGGTAAACGTTCAATCCTGGCTGCTTACCTTTCAAGAAGTGACTCGAATGACACCATATTTTGTGAATCCTGAGGCATTTCACAGAAGATGATGTGACATATTTATGACTCATTTACGTAATATTAAGATTGAAACCTTTTTTCTTTTGCACAAAAGTAAATTACATAAATGGCGGCTATTTTAATGTTTTGTGATGATAACTTGTTCCCAGACTGTAATGTATATTCTTAGCTTAAAAGGATTTAATTTTTTTTCAACTCAAAAAGCATTTATATAAAGATTAAATATCTGTAAAGTAAGAGTTAACCAAAAAAAGTCTCTAAGCCCCCTTCCAATTCTAAAATTCTCTGTGTCTGTGATTTGGGCAAAGAAATCTTTTGCCAGTGGATAACAGTATCAAACGTGTCTGGTATCATTTAGACAAGACACCATTCATTGGTTGATACTGAGTTTCTTTTCCATTTGACTATTAAAATGTAACTCAGTAGTAATTGAACTCTGCTCCTAGTTAAGTCGTTGTTTTAAGCCTATTGCACAAATTTTAAATATATCACCTTCGATGATTTGGAAGTCTTAGGATAGACTTCTGTGTAGTTTTACTCTTTTTTTAAAAAAAATTGTATTTTATGAAAAAATGTATTTTATGGAAGTATGCTTGATTTACAAACTTGTGTAAATTCCCACTGTGCAGCAAAGTGTTGCAGCTATGCACACACATGCTTTTTCCATATACTTTCCGCTGCGGTGTCACAGGACATTGAATATAGCTTCTGTGCTATAGGGCCGCGTTGTTTATCCATTGTGTAAATAACAGTCTTCATCTGCTAATCCCAAGCTCCCAGTCCACCCCTCCACCACTCCCTTCCTTAGCAACCAAAACTCCCAGCCCATCCCTCTCCCCAGCCCTGTCTGGGGAACTGCAAGTCTCTTCTCTTGCATAGATGTCTCTTAAGCTGATCGTGGGGCTAAACACCTGTCGCCATGTCACACCTGCTGGGACACACGCAGACGGCACCCTCCCCGTCCCTGACGTTCGGCGCTGACTCCCGCCCCTGCCGGGATGGACCAGGTGTGCACGTCAGCGGCGCTGGGCCTGATCCTGCCTCGAGGCCAGCTGTGTGACACTGGGCGGTTCCGTCAGTGTCTCTGGGTGCCCATCTTCTCAGCTACGCGATGGAGTTAGTAGCCTACGCTTTCAGCGTGTCCGGAGGCTCAGTGAGCACACAGGGGTCAGAGGGCACAGTGCCTGGGGAGTAGATGGGGCCGGCACACACCCATGCCCTCTCCTCGCGGCCCCTCCCTGTCCTAGACCCTGGTGGGCTGCGCGCTCTGACTGGCCTGGCAGCTGTGCGGGAGGCATGCGTCTGGGACACCAGGGGTCCTGGGGTGGACAGTGAGGCCTGAGATGCCACTTATGTGCTGAGCGCAGATGCCAAGGGGGTGGCCTGGAGTTAAGGGCAAGGACCAGTCTGGAGCGATGCTTCTGGGAGTCAGTGGTGTAGAGACAGCATTCAGCACCCTGAGACCAGAGGAGATCGGCCAAAAATAGGAAGCAGAGACGGAAAGCAGAGAAGGCAATGGCACCCACTCCAGTACTCTTGCCTGGAAAGTCCCAGGGATGGAGGAGCCTGGTGGGCTGCAGTCCATGGGGTCGCACAGAGTCGGGCTCGGCTGACCGACTTCACTTTCACTTTTTGCTCTCATGCATTGGAGAAGGAAATGGCAACCCACTCCAGTGTTCTTGCCTGGAGAATCCCAGGGATGGGGGAGCCTGGTGGGCTGCTGTCTATGAGGTCGCATAGAGTTGGACAGGACTGAAGTGACTTAGCAGCAGCAGCAGCAGCAGAGAAGGAAAGAGGTCTGAGTGCTGAGCCCTGACGCGAGGTCAGGGCTGAGAAAGGACCAGCACAAAAGTCTGGGGCAGCCCTCCTTCAGGTGGAGGGACCCCCAGGACCCCCAGGACCGTGATGCCCGGAAATGAAGGATGGGGGGCACTTCTGGGAGCAAGGAGTGACCTGCTGAGCCAGAGGCTGGTAACCAGTGAGGCCAGGGTGCTTACCATTGAGAAGAGCTCTAAGCAAAGCAGGTTCTGAGTTAAAGAACACAGGATGACCTCTATTTTTATTCAGTGTGGGAAGGACATCCTTCCATGCTTTCTGGGAAGATACAAGGTGTTAAAACAGGGCCTGGAAGCCTAGCTCCAGCTGAGTGGGCCTCTGGGCTGGCCTCAGGAGGTCACGTCGGCAGAGCAGATGCCGCTGACCGTAGAGAGAGGCCACGGCCTGGAGGCTGGAGAGGTCCACAGGGAGCTCTCTCCGCCCTGGCTGTGGGGACGCTCACAGTGCAAAGGTCCCCAGCAGGGCAGACACTCGGGGCACACTGCCTGTAGGGGAGCACGAGGACTCGGCTGGAGATGCCTGCAGCTGCTGGGTGAGGCTCTGGGGAGCTTCCAAGCACTCGAGCACTTGAAATGGGTGCATTTTGTTGTAGGTAAATTATTTTTCGTTAATCTTGTATTTCACTATATAATTCATGTGTTTTATTACTCGTGATGTATGATGTTTAAACAGCACTGAGAATGTGCCTGTAGCTATTCCTGATTATCACATGTGATGGGCAGACTGACACTCTGACAGCTATCCAAACAGTCCTCACAGTTGTTACTGAGCGGTTTGGGTGTAATCAGTTCAAGCAGTGGGATCTGGCCTGTATTGGGGGCTCTCCCTGCCCTGTGGCTGCGGGGGCCTGGATGACGGAGGCACTGGTAAGACAGATGAGGCGCTAAACAGACCCGGAGTGGACCCAGCGTCAGTCCCGCCACCTCTCAGCTCGTCGTGAGTGCACAGCGGCCACAAACCCGGAGTCTGGAGCCAGCCGGCGCACGTCCACTCCTCACTCCTCACTCCCCACTCCTCACTCACCAAGCGGGCACGCGGTTTCCCCCCTGGAGGATGCGGCCGGGAGGACTCCCGCCTCCCAGGTTGTCCCGAGGACCTGCTAAGCCCAGACGGGTGCCCGGTGCGGAGCGGGCACCACAGAAGCCTGGAGAAACAGTTGAGCCTCCCTCTCGCTTTCAGAGACTCAGCCTGCTTGGCGCTGTCTGGGGGAGGTTGTTCTGCCGTGAGCCTCCCTGGGACTCCTGTAATTCGTGTCCTTAGTTTGCATGTGCTGGTCAAGCACTTGCGTCAGACGTTGCCTCCGTGGGGGACGTTAGCCTGGAAAACCAGTGTGCGCGTGTTGGGGAGCACCGCGCTGGCGAGGAGGAGGGTTCAGCAGTGGGCCCTGCGCCGCGCAGGCTCCTCAGCAGACGAAGAGGAGCGGGGCGCGTTTGCTGCTGACCGCACCCAGGCCGCAGGCTTCTCGTGGCCTGCTGATGGCCCTGCGCGGCGCCGAGAACCTCGCGGGGCCCCGGGGCCCTGCGGGGTCGCTTGAGATCAAGTCTCGTCTGTCACCCTCATCCACCAGTCTCCTCCCTCCAAATCCCGACTCTCCTTCTCCACTGATGAGAAGGAAATCAGCCTGTCGTGGTGGTGTCTTCAGGCAAGCGGTTAGAAAGTGATCCCAAGGTCGGTGTGAGCTCCTCCAGCCCGCAGCTGGCAGGAAGGCGGGAGGCGCTGGCCAGTCACTCAGCTTTTATCTAAATCCAGTCCGGGCCGCTCCTCCGGCCGGAGCCCTGTGCTCCCTCCCGCCGCGGCTGGCGTCCTCATCCCGGGGTTTTTCACACCTCGGGACCCCTCAGTCACCCCGTTCCCAAGGCTGCTTGGCGCCTGGCGGCAGGCTCTGGAGGCCTGTGCTGTGATGCCCTGCTCTGCTTGGACGCGGGCGTGGAGAGGCTGTGTTTGTTTCCCCGCCGGCGTCTGTACTGTGCGGGGACTGTCGGTGTTTCCTTCGCTCGCACCAGGTGAGCTGCTGCGCGCTCGCTGATGCTCCTTTGGCACGGGGCTCCAGTGGACACCGGGGCGGCGGGACCCTCCTTGTCTGCGTCTCCCGGACTCTGCCTCGGTGACACGGCTCTGCCTCCCCGGGGCCGCCTCCAGTGCCAGGCCACCCCCCCTGCACCCGCCCCTGCCGGCCTGGCACCCGCCGGAGCCCGAGCTCCTCCCTGCCTCCAGGTACCCCCACTCCGCCTCCCCGCCCCAGGTTCTCTTTCTCTCAAACCTGCACAAACCGCCTCCGAGCCAGTTTGTCCCTGGGAAGCCTGTATGCCAGCAGTGTGGACACGCAGGTCTGCCGCGGGGTGTGAACACACGTGTTCGTGTGTCTGTGTGTGTGCGTGGCTGTGGGTGCACATGAGTGTGGTGTGCACATCAGTGAGTGTGTGTGTATGTGTGCGTCTGCGACTGCATATGGGTGTGTGTGACTGCATGTGTGTGCGAGTGCAGTGTGCGTGTAAGTGCACGTGTGTTGTGTGTGCAAGTGAGTGCACGTGTGTTTTGTGTGTCTGTGAGTACATGTGTGGTGTGCACATATGTGACTGCATGTGTGAGTGCACATGTGTGCGTGTAAGTGCACGTGTGGTGTGTGAGTGCACATGCGTGTTTTGCGTGTCTGAGTGTACATGTGTGGTGTGCACGTGTTGTGTGCACATATGTGACTGCATGTGTGTGTGCACACGTGTGGTGGGAAGAGGGAACAGCAGGGAGAAGCAACAGCACCTGCTCCATCACTGACCTCTGACCTCTGACTTGGCCAGGCCCCAGGACCCAGGAGCTCACTTTCTAGTGATCAGACAGCTGCCTCCCCTGAGCTCTGACCGCTCCCCTTCCTGGGGTTCTATGAGAAATCCGGATGTTATTTCCTCCTGCCACCAGAGAAAGGGCAGCATGGAACAGAGGGACTCTTCATAACATCTGTGCTTGCAGTTATGGGAACAAGTCGAGGAAAGTCATGTTGGAGCTCCCAGCTTCCCCTCCAGGAAGGAGGGCGAATGGCGGGGGCTGCGGGTGGAGCTGGAGCTGGGAGTTGGGCAGAAGGAGGCTGGGTGGCAGGTGCCCAGAGAATCACCTCTGGAGCTTCCAGAAGCCAGAGAGTCCAGACGTCTGCTCCCACCTGTCACTCAGACGCTTGCAGCGAGGGTGGGAGAGTGAGCCTGCCTCCTTCTTGGGCTGACCACCCCCTACGGATAGGGGAAGCAGAGGGGGGCTCTGACTGCTCAAGAGACTGAGGGAGGCTAAGGCAAGGGCAGACCCAGGCGTCAGCTCACGGCCAGAGAGCGGATCTGGTTTGAGGCCAGGAGACTGGAGAAATCTTTCAGCTTAAACAGAAAGGGGAGGATGCCTGGGCAGGGCCAGCTGCGTGATCCACGGGGCCTGATGCAGCATGGCAACACAGGGCCTCTGGTTTAATCCTTGCTGAGGAATCCAAGACGGAGACCGCAGAACCTTCTGCAGGTGCATGCCCTGAGCCCCGGCCTTCTGACTGCATGGTCTGGGACCTTCCTCAACACTTTCAGGCGTGTCCTTATTGATCTTCTTGGTGGAAAAGTAGACGACGCTGCCCCAGTTCCCTCCCTTCTCACCTGCAAACGTTTAAAATTAGAAAAGAGCAGCGCTGTAGTCACCTACTTCTCTCCATCTTTCAGGGATACTAATTTTGCACCGTGAGCATGGAGCCCATCAACGTTCATCCTTTGCTGTCTGTTAGAGAGTCTGGGCTGGACTCCTTTTCCGGGCTGCCATCTGTTGCTATGACGCCTTCTATTTTTAAATAAGGAAGAGCGCTGACGGCTCTGTGAGAGGCAAGGAGGGAGGGACTTTGCATAGAACGTTTCCTTATAATGAAGGCAGAAGATTCAGTTCATTGGGATTTTGTCTCGAACTGGCTTGTTCGCCTTAAATGACTCTTCTCTATCCATTACATTTCCTTCCCAAAGGCATGTTTAGGTGATAGCCATCTTACAGGAGCCTCACACAGCAGACGCGCCTCCCCTCTCAGCTCAGAGTCACGGAACTCTGCTCAGGTCACACCATCCTTGACCTGATCAATGAGTCTGACTTGCCTCAAAGTCTTCCATCATAGACCCACTTGGGGTAGGCTGATGGTAAAGTAGTTTCAACGGTGAGCTTGTTTTCATATGGAGCCTTCCTGTGTTTGCAAAGCTTTTCCTTAAAGCCCTCTCTTTTAAAAAAATTTTTTTTTACTTTATTTTACTTTACAATACTGTATGGTTTTGCCATACATGGACATGAATCCACCACGGGTGTACATGAGTTCCCAATCCTGAACCCCCTCCCACCTCCCACCTTTTCTTTTAACTAAGAAAAAGACAAACAAAAAACCAGAAACCATTCCAAAATGAAAATAAAGAAACAAAATAGGCAGGCCTGATACCTTTCCCATCTGAAAGCTAAGTGCAAAATAGGCTTCGGACTTTGAATTTCTAGTTACTTTTTGAATCCTGTCTTGCAAAGATAGAAACTTGCCTATGAAGTCTTGCAAAAGTGCATGAAAGAATATAGTTGAACATGTGGGGAAAATAATTTAAAAATTAAAAATTTCCTGCACTCTAATAAATCACCTTTTTTTATTTTAGAAATGCCTAATGCCACATGGCGTTATGGAACCAATCAAGAATTCGTTTTTAAACCACAAAATGTTGAATACTCTTTGTAGGAGAAATGTTAAAGTTTATGAATCTGACTTCATTTGTGCCTGACTTAACTTTAAAATAAATAAATGCACTTAAATTTCTTTTTTCAGATTATCTTTAATAGAGGAACTTTATCTTCCACAGCAGCCTGAGGGAGACCTGTGTTAATACGAAAAGATATGGAGGGGCTGGCATTCGGTCTTGTTCACCTCTGGCTCAGACGGTAAAGCATCTGCCTGCAATACGGGAAACTTGGGTTCAATCCCTGGGCTGGGAAGATCCCCTGGAGAAGGAAATGGCAACCCATTCCAGGACTCTTGCCTGGAAAATTCCACGGACTGAGGAGCCTGGTAGGCTACAGTCCATGGGGTCACAAAGAGTCAGACACAACTGAGCGACTTCACTTTCACTTTCAGTTCCTTTAGCACGTTTGTCCGCTGTTATCCTCACTTGTCTGGCCTCAGCTGTCATCTTCAGAGGTGGCCCACAGTAAAGGCTGGACACCCAGGGGCCGCCAGCTCAGCCCGGACACCTTCCCAGGGGCTGGCTGTCCTCTGCCGGCCACTGGACGGGGCAGGGGAGGCCACGCGCCGCCCACACGCCCGCCCTCATGCTGGGCAGGGTGTGGGGACCGTCCCCTCACGGTGGATGGGAGGAGGCCCGTAGTCTCTGTACAACGAAAGACACTGCTTTTTAGTTCTGTACTTTACTTGTAAATCTGCCTGATTTATGACCATTTCCAACATAATTTTTTAAAATCTCAACTGTAAGAATTATTTCGGGGAAAAAACCTGATGTTTTACATTCTGTTGCCTTTAGATCCCATTAGGATTTCAGCATGACAAAGTTTTATTTAAAAGTGTGAGTAGGTATCGTGGAGTGTGAGGTCCCTCCTCTCAAGAAGATGGGGAAATTGAACAAAGCTGTGTGTCCCTGTTCAGGTCTAGCCCTGCCTGGCCCGTCACTAAGGTGGCCTCATGAGCAGAGAAGGGGCCACTGCAGCACTCTCCTCTCTCCTGACAAACATCTCAAGTTCATAAATCTATAACTTGAAGAAAATATAGGATATAGAAACATATTTCTAAAATGATACTGACTCTTTCTCATTAAGTTTGGATATTCTAAAACGTACTATAACCCTATATAGCCTGTGTACTTTATATTAATATTTTATGTATATAGAATATGTTAAATATTATATATTTTTAAATATTACACAAGATACTATATAATATTAAAAGTTACATCACTGACTCAATAGACATGACTTTGAACAAACTCCAGGAGATAGTGAAGGACAGGGAAGCCTAGTGTGCTGCAGTCCATGGGGTTGGAAAGAGCTGGGTACAACTTAGTGACTGAACAGCAAAAATAACAAATATATTGTATTTCCAAACATGACAAAATCTGAGCTGCATTTTTGGCCAACTCATATTCTATACATATGCATATATGTGTATTTCATAACCCCAAAGTTCAGTAGCCCTTAAAGTACAATGGCAAGAAAACATACATCAAGGCTGTATATTGTCACCCTGCTTATAACTTATATGCAGAGTACGTCATGCAAAATGCTGGACTGGATGAAGCACAAGCTGAAATCAAGGTTTCCAGGAGAAAATCAACAACCTCAGGTATGTGGACAACATCACCCTTATGGCAGAAAGCAAAGAGCAACTAAAGAGCCTCTTGATGAAGGTGAAAGAGGAGAGTGAAAAAGCTGGCTTAAAACTCAACATTCAAAAAACGAAGATCATGGCATCCAGTCCCATCACTTCATGAGAAATAGATGGGGAAACAGTGGAAACAGTGAGAGACTTTATTTTTGGGGGGCTCCAAAATCACTGCAGATGGTGACTGCAGCCATGCAGTTAAAAGACACTTGCTCCTTGGAAGAAAATCTATGACCAACCTAGACAGCATATTAAAAGCAGAGTCATTACTTTGTCAGCAAAGGTCTGGATAGTCAAAGCTATGGTTTTCCTAGTAGTCATATATGGATGTGAAAGTTGGACTATGGAGAAGGCTGAGCATTGAAGAACTGATGCTTTTGAACTATGGTGTTGGAGAAGATTCTTGAGGGTCACTTGGACCACAAGGAGATCAAACCAGTCAATTATAAAGGAAATCAACCCTGAATATACATTGGAAGGACTGATGCTGAAGCTCAAGTTCCAATACTTTGGCCACCTGATGTGAAGAACTGACTCATTGGGAAAGACCCTGATGCTGGGAAAGATTGAAGGCGGGAGGAGAAGGGGATGATAGAGGATGAGATGGTTGGATGGCATCCCCAACTCAATGGACATGAGTCCGAGCAAGCCCTGGGAGTTGGTGATGGACAGGGAGGCCTGGCGTACCACAGTCCATGGGATTGCAGAGAGTCAGACGCGACTGAGCGACTGAACAGCAGAAACAGCAATGAAAGCTTAGGAAAGGCCTCCTGCTGTTAACACCAGAGGAGACAGCACACAGTGTCACCCGGCCGACTTCAGGCAAAGTTGCAAGCCCCGGTTTGTCCATCATATACTTCTCTGTAAGCTTGTGTGCCATCCACGGGCTTGCCCGCTGCTGCCCTGGCATGCAGGGCAGAGCCCACAAGAAGTGTTTGGCATTTTACCAAAGGGCCCTGGAGAAGGAAAAGCAACCCACTCCAGTACCCTTGCCTGGAAAATCCCACGGATGGAGAAGCTGGTAGGCTACAGTCCATGGGGTCGCAAAGAGTCAGACACGACTGAGCAACTTCACTCACAATGCTTTTCCCAGGAATTGTCTTTAGACCTCTACTCTTTGGGAAATTTAAGGCTTTTTCATCTGAAATTTCTCCTTTAGTGCATATCTCCCGAAGCTGTTTATATTTCAAGGTGTGTTTATTGTACGCAGGGCCTCCCTGCTGACTCAGATGGTAAAGAATGAGCCTGCAATGCGGGAGACCTGGGTTTGATCCTTGGTTTGGAAAGATCCCCCGGAGGAGGGCATGACAACCCACTCCAGTCTTGCCTGGAGAATCCCCATGGACAGAGGAGCCTGGTGGGCTACAGTCCACGGGGTCAGAAAGTTGGACACGATGAGTGACTAAGCACAGCACGGTCTTACTACCATTTAGTTAACGAAGGAGAAGGGGTTGCAGGTTACACGCTTGCAGAAGCAGAGTTTCTGTCTCAGGAAAACTAAAGATGGACGAACTTCTCTGGCGGGAGGAATCTGGCCTTCGCCTTCTCTCTCCCCACCTCCTCCTCCTCTCCCCACGCCATTATTCAGTCACAGGATCATGGTTCCCATTCTGCTCCTTTTATCAGTGGCTGTGGCTGGACATGATGGCTTTGGGACAGACCAGGCCCCAAACAGGGGCCTCAGAGGCCTTCTGCACCCCCTGCAAGCCCTGAACGGGAATTTTCTCCGCCCGCATCAGACTTATGGTGCAGTCCTTATGAAAATCTGAACCTGAATTCAGCTAGCTAGAAACGGCCACCAGGCTTAGACTGGACGAAAGTGCCTGCGAGGTTAGCGGTTGCACACGTCCAGAGCTGCTGCTCCGAGCTTCGCGCTGGGCCCCGGGAGGGAGAAGACCCGCCGGGGCTCGGTGAGCCAGACCCCAAGACTAGCTTCCAGGACCCTCGTCCCTCCGCTCACTGGACGCCTCCCGGGGCGCCGGCGCCCTCCCATGACGTAACGTGAGCCCCACCCACATTGGTGACGTAACGTGAGCCCCACCCACATCGCTGACGTAACGTGAGCCCCACCCACATTGGTGACGTAACGTGAGCCCCACCCACATCGCTGACGTAACGTGAGCCCCACCCACATTGGTGACGTAACGTGAGCCCCACCCACATCGCTGACGTAACGTGAGCCCCACCCACATTGGTGACGTAACGTGAGCCCCACCCACATCGCTGACGTAACGTGAGCCCCACCCACATTGGTGACGTAACGTGAGCCCCACCCACATCGCTGACGTAACGTGAGCCCCACCCACATTGGTGACGTAACGTGAGCCCCACCCACATCGCTGACGTAACGTGAGCCCCACCCACATTGGTGACGTAACGTGAGCCCCACCCACATCGCTGACGTAACGTGAGCCCCACCCACATTGGTGACGTAACGTGAGCCCCACCCACATCGCTGACGTAACGTGAGCCCCACCCACATTGGTGACGTAACGTGAGCCCCACCCACATCGCTGACGTAACGTGAGCCCCACCCACATTGGTGACGTAACGTGAGCCCCACCCACATCGCTGACGAACGTGAGCCCCACCCACATTGGTGACGTAACGTGAGCCCCACCCACATCGCTGACGTAACGTGAGCCCCACCCACATTGGTGACGTAACGTGAGCCCCACCCACATCGCTGACGTAACGTGAGCCCCACCCACATTGGTGACGTAACGTGAGCCCCACCCACATCGCTGACGTAACGTGAGCCCCACCCACATTGGTGACGTAACGTGAGCCCCACCCACATCGCTGACGTAACGTGAGCCCCACCCACATTGGTGACGTAACGTGAGCCCCACCCACATCACTGACGTAACGTGAGCCCCACCCACATTGGTGACGTAACGTGAGCCCCACCCACATCGCTGACGTAACGTGAACCCCACCCACATCGCTGACGTAACGTGAGCCCCACCCACATTGGTGACGTAACTTGAGCTCCACCCACATCGCTGACGTAACGTGAGCCTCACCCACGCTCCATAACAGAGACTCTCATGTGCTCATTTGTCATCCACGTGTCTCTCGGCGAAGACTCTGTCCAAATCCCTTCCTTTTTTTAATTGTGATGGGTGCTTGTTATACTGAGTTAAGGGTCCTTCATACATTCTAGATACAAGACTTTCATATGATCTGCAAATATTTTCTCCCGGATTGTGGTTTATCTTTTCTTTCTCTCAACGGCGCCTTTTGAGGAAATGAACTTCTCATTTTAATGAAGTCTGAGTTGAGAGTATACTCTTTTATAGATGGTACATTTGCTACTCTAACTAAAGACATGTGCTGACTCAGAGGAAGATCTTGTGTTTTCTTCCAGCACTTTCCATGCTTCATACTTTACTGTTCGTTTATAACCTATTTCTATTTGCGATGCAAGGTATGGATTAAAGTTGATGGGTTTTTTATTACGGTTGCTTGTATTATGGCTGTGTGTTGAAAGAGTACCCTGTTGCCGTTCCATCTGAGTCAGCAGTCAGCTGTCCTCACACGAGTGTGTTTTCCTGCACTCGCCATTGCGTCCTGTTGCTTGGCACGTCTTTATGTCACGCTGTGCTGTATTGGTTGCTATAGCTCTAGAATACCTATTGAAGTCAGGTGATTAGTTTCTTCTGCAAAGTTGCTTTGGCTAATCTCGGTCCTTTCCTCTCACATATGAATTTCAGAATCAGATTGTCAGTTTCTTTGGCAAATGGCTGCTAGGGTTTTGATTGAGAGTGCATTGGAACTGTAACTATAGAAAAAATCAGCAAGAATTGCCATATTAAAAATACTGGATCTTCTGAACACAAGCATGATATGTTTCTACATTTATGTAGGTCCTCTTTAACTTCCCTGCTGCTGCTGCTGCTGCTGCTACGTCACTTCAGTTGTGTCCAACTCTGTGCGACCCCATAGACGGCAGCCCACCAGGCTCCCCCATCCCTGGGATTCTCCAGGCAAGAATACTGGAGTGGGATGCCATTTCCTTCTCCAATGCGTGAAAGTGAAGTTGCTCAGTGGTGTCTGACTCTTCACGACCCCATGGACTGCAGCCCACCAGGCTCCTCCGTCCATGGGATTTTCCAGGCAAGAGTACTGGAGTGGGGTGCCATTGCCTTCTCCAATGCATGCAAGTGAAAAGTGAAAGTGAAGTCGCTCAGTCGTGTCTGACTCTTTGGGACCCCATGGACTGCAGCCCACCAGGCTCCTCCGTCCGTGGGATTTTCCAGGCAAGCGCACTGGGGTGGGTGACATCGCCTTCTCCACTTTAACTTCCCTAGGATAGTGTTTTTAACTGTCAGTGTACAGACCCTGCAACAAGATTACTGTCAAGTTTCTACCTACACGTTTAACAGTTTTGGTTCTATGGTAGTTATTATAATTTCAGTTTCTGAATGTTCATTGCCAGTATAGAGAATTAAAGCTGAATTTAATATTGAACTTCTCCTGCACCCTTGCTAAATTTATTTGTTCTAGTAGCATTTTTGTAGATTCTATCAGATTTTCTACGTATACCATGATGTCACCTACTAACACAGTTTTCGTTTCTCTTCGTCAGTCCAGTTGAAATGCCCAGCATAATGCGTATAGAAGTGATAATAGGAGAATCCTCCTTTTTCACGATCTTAGGGGTACATTAAGCCTCAGATTTTAAGTAGATGCACTAGGTTGAAGAAGTTCCCTTTTATTCCTAGTTTGCAATTTTAATCAGAAATGCGATGGTTTTTCTGTATTTACTGAGATGATAATGTGGCTTATTTTTATTTTTGTGTGTACCTGTGGTGAGTTACTTCAGTGGATATTCAGACGGTACACTAACCTTGATTGAACCCCACTTGGTCATGATGTCGCTCATACTGTGAGTTTACATCGTTACGTCTTGGTTAGCGTCTCTGCGTCTGTTCATGATGCTCTGTGTGTCTCTTATCATGTGATATCTTTATCAGACTTTGTAACCCACGAAATTCTGAATCACAGAATGAATGAGAAGGATTCCCTTCTTCTGCATTTCCTGGAAGAGTTTGTGTATGATGGGCATTATTTCTTTCTTCATGTTTGGTACAGTTCATCAGTGAAGCCATCTGGACCTGAATTTTCTTTGTGGGAAGGTTTGTAACTGCAATTTAATTTTTTAAATTTATGTATAGCCTGTCTATCTAAGATATCTGTTCCTTCTTCAATAAACTTGGTAGTTAGTATCTTTCAAGGAAATTTTTCCACGTCATCTAAATTGTTGAATTTATTGGCTTAGGTTGTCCATGATATTCCTGTGCTATATATTTATGTGTCTGTATTTTTCTCCCTAACCATATTTGTAATTAATTATCTACACCCCCCCACCACTCTCTCTCATCTCTCTCTCTGTTTCTCTCTCTTATGGTAAGCCTCACTGAATATTTACCAATTTTATTCACAAAAGAACAAGTTTTTTATTTCATGTCTTTTTCTCCATTCATTTCTTCTTCTCTATTTCATTGATTTCCACTCTGAGCTTTATAATGTCCCTTCCTCTGCTGACTTTGAGTCTCATTTGCTCCTCTTCTTCTAGTTGCTTGAGGTGGAGCTGAAGCCGTTGATCTGTGCTCTTTTCTGACGCATGCATTTAGAGCCGCAGTCTCCTCAAGTCCTGCTTCAGCAGCAGCCCACAGCTCAGTATGCTGTGGGGTATTTTCTTTTTTTTGTCTTTCATCCAGTTCAAAATATTTTCAGATTTTTCTTTTTATTCTTATTTGACCCATTGGTTATTTAACTTCTAAATATTTGTAGATTTTAAAAATAACCTTCTATTATTAACTTCCTCCTAATTCCACTGTGGTCAGAGACTATACTATAACTTGAGCCCTTTAACATTTTTTGAGAGTGGTCTTATGCCCCAGAATTTGGTGTACTTTGTAAATGTTCAATGTGCATTTGGAAAAAATAAAATACGCATTCTCCTGTCATCAGTTGGACTGTTCTGCACATGTCAGTTCTAGGTAGCTGGTTGGTAGTGTTGTTCCAAACTATGTCCTTGCTGATTTTCTCTCTGCTTGTTCTACAGTTGAGGAAGAAGTTTTGAAACAATTGTGAATTTGTCTGTTGACTGTTGCAGCTCTCTCAGGTTTTGCTCCGTGTAATTTAAAGCTCGGTCATAAGGGCTGCCACCTCTTTATCAGTGTATCATGGCCAAGCGAGTCTCTTTGTCTCTGGTGATGTTCCTTGCTCCGAAAGCTACTTTGTTTATAACATAGTCAGTTCAGTCGCGCAATCGTGTCCGACTCTTTGCGACCCCATGAATCGCAGCACGCCAGGCCTCCCTGTCCATCACCATCTCCCGGAGTTCACTCAGACTCACGTCCATCGAGTCCGTGATGCCATCCAGCCATCTCATCCTCGGTCGTCCCCTTGTCCTCCTGCCCCCAATCCCTCCCAGCATCAGAGTCTTTTCCAATGAGTCAACTCTTCGCATGAGGTGGCCGAAGTACTGGAGCTTCAGCTTTAGCATCATTCCTGCCAAAGAAACTCCAGGGCTGATCTCCTTCAGAATGGACTGGTTGGATCTCCTTGCAGTCCAAGGGACTCTCAAGAGTCTTCTCCAACACCACAGTTCAAAAGCATCAATTCTTTGGCGCTCAGCCTTCTTCACAGTCCAATCTCACATCCATACATGACCACAGGAAAAACCATAGCCTTGACTAGACGGACCTTTGTTGGCAAAGTAATGTCTCTGCTTTTGAATATACTATCTAGGTTGGTCATAACTTTTCTTCCAAGGAGTAAGCGTCTTTTAATTTCATGGCTGCAGTCACCCCTGCCTTTTTCTCACTAGTATTAACATGCTTATATCATTTTCATCATTTTACTTTAACCTATTTTTGTCTTTATATATGAAGTGTCTTTTTGTAGATAGCATAGAGTCAGGACTTGCTTTTTTAATCTAATTCAGCAACTTCTGCCATTTTATTTTTGTCTTTAGCCTATTTAGATTTAATGTGATTATTAATATATTTAGATCTAAATCTACCATCTTGCTTCATGTTTCCTGTTTATTCCATCTGTTCTTTGTTCCCTTTGTCCTAATTTTTGCATTATTTGGGTTGAGTATTCTATCTTATTTCCTTTTTTGTCTTATTAACTATAAATATTTTGTAGTGGGTATTATATCAGTTGTAGCCTTGAAACTGAAAGTGTTAGTTGCTCAGTCATATCTGACTCTTTGCAACCCCGTGGATGCAGCCCGCCTGGCTCCTCTGTCCATGAGATTTCCCAGGCAAGAATACTGGAGCGGGTAGCCACTCCCTTCTCCAGGGCATCTTCCCAACCCAGGGATCGAATTTGTGTCTCCTGCATTGCAGGCAGATTCTTTTCTGTCTGTGTCTTTGAGTTTATACATTTTACCTTTTTATAATTTATACTGTACCACCTCACACGTAATACACCAGTCTTATGATGTAGACTTTGGTTTCATCCCGTAGGACCTTGGTGCTATGGCCACAAAGTTTTGCATACGCTGTAAGTGACACACCACATTATTATTTTTGTTTCAGTGCAGTTCAGTCGCTCAGTTGTGTCCAACTCTTTGCAATCCCATGAACGGCAGCACGCCAGGCCTCCCTGTCCATCACCAACTCCTGGAGTCCACCCAAACCCATGTCCATTGAGTTGGTGATGCCATCCAGCCATCTCATCCTCGGTTGTCCCCTTCTCCTGCCTTCAATCTTTCTCAGCATCAAGGTCTTTTCCAATGAGTCAACTCTTCACATCAGGTGGCCAAAGTACTGGAATTTCAGCTTCAACATCAGTCCTTCCAATGAACACCCAGGACTGGTCTCCTTTAGGATGGACTGGTTGGATCTCCTTGCAGTCCAAGGGACTCTCAAGAGTCTTCTCCAACACCACAGTTCAAAAGCATCAATTCTTCGATGCTCAGCTTTCTTTACAGTCCAACTCTCACATCTATATATGACCACTGGGAAAACCATAGCCTTGACTAGATGGACCTCTGTTGGCACAGTAATGTCTCTGCTTTTAAATATGCCGTCTAGGTTGGTCATAACTTTCCTTCCAAGGAGTAAGCGTCTTTTAATTTCATGGCTGCAGTCACCATCAGCAGTGATTTTGGAGCCCAAATAATAAAGTCTGACACTGTTTCCACTGTTTCCCTATTTCCCATGAAGTGATGGGACCAGATTCCATGATCTTCGTTTTATGAATGTTGAGCTTTAAGCCAACTTTTTCACTCTCCTCTTTCACTTTCAACAAGAGGCTTTTTAGATCCTCTTCACTTGCTGCCATAAGGGTGGTGTCATCTGCATATCTGAGGTTATTGATATTTCTCCTGGCAAGCTTGATTCCAGCTTGTGCTTCCTCTAGCTGTCATTGATTGTAAAAACATGTAAATAATGAAAGACTGTTATCAATAATAGACAGATAGGTGTAGATGATAGCATTTCTGAGATTCTCTGTCACCTCATGGAGATCATGTCTGGTATTAGAGTCCTTCTGCTTGAAGAATTCCCTTAATGTTCCCTGCTGGTCCAGGCTGCTGCTGATGTATACTATTTCAGCCTTTACATGTCTGAAAAAGTCTTTATTTTACCTTCATTTTTGAAAGATCTTTTCCCTGGGTAATGCTAGGTTAAGAAAATTATTTTTCCTTTAAGAACTTAGAGATGGTATTCTCCTGTCTTGGTGAACTTTTTGGATGCTACATATATAGCATACTATTTTTCTGTTTGTCTGCCTTAAAATTTTTTCTGTGTATCACTGGTTTTGAGCAATTTGATTCCTATTTAATGTATGCAACTCTGTTCATGTTTCTTGTGCTTGATTTGGTTGGATCTGTGGGTTTGAAGTGGCCACATTTGGACCATGTTAAATCACTGACCTCCCTCTTTTTTGGTTCCCTGTCTCTCCACGTCTGTGAGGCCACTAGAAGTGTTTGTTTCAGATTCTTTTTTCTCTTTCTCTGTGTGTTTCATTTTGGATAGTTTTCATTACTATCTCTTCAAATCCAATAATCTTTCATTCTTCAAGGACAATCGGTCATTTATTCCATCCAGGACACTTATCACATCTGACACTGCAGCTTTTGTTTGTAGAAGTGTGATTCAAGCGTTGCTGTTTTTTTTAATCCTCTGGCTCAGCTTAGCGTCTTAGATACAGGGACGCACCTGCAGCTGCTGCTCATCGTCCCTGTCTCGTAATTCTCATGTCTGTGCTAGTTCTGTAATAGTTTGACTTGATTGACTTCTCTCCTCACTATGAATTTTACTTTCCTACTTCTTTCCATGCTCAGTAATGTTTAGCACAATCCTAAATATTGTGGATTTTTGCCTTTTTGAGTGCAGGATACATTTTCATTCTTAGAAATATTTTTGAGCTTCACTCTTGTAAACAGTGAGTGACTATTTGATCCATCACAGTCTAGCTTTTAATTTTTTTCAGGCACCATCTAAGAACATGCAGCGTGTGACCGATTATTCCTCACCATTAAGTCAACATTTTTTGGGTCCTTGGCCTGATGTCTGTGAGGTCTAAGGTCTGACGCTCGAATGGGCGGGAGCCTCCCTCGTGCCCTCAGTGTGTGCTCCCCCTTAGCCTCAGAGTGTTTCCTTAGACCTGCAGCAATCACCCCCTAGTGAGCACCCTGGGGGCCCCTCTGCCCATTTCCAGGGCTCTCTGGGAGGCTCCTTCCTCCCTAGGCCTCTATCCCAACGACTCTGACCTTCTTGGGGTCCCTGGACTCTCACTCAGTTCTGTCTCCTTGACTCTGAGGGCCCTGGGCTCCTCCTGGGCCCCTCCCTGCTCCAGCATCCTGCAGTCTCTCCCAGGACAGTTGCCGGGACACTCAGGACCCCGCTCTTGTTCTCCTCTCAGGCCCGATGCTCCTAACACCCAGGGTCTCAAGAGCCGTCTGTTGATGCTTTTGTTCTTGTTTCCGATGAGGTGAGTCCAGTCTCTGTTACCCCATCTTTGTTGGAATGAGAGTCCCCTCCCCTTAACTCATCTTTTAGTTCTTTTGCCCCAAAGTCTCCAGCTGATGAGAGTGTAAAGCCCATTGTTCGCTGCTGTCTTTTGCCATGTGTGAAAAGTGAAAGTCACTCAGCCGTGTCTGACTCTTAGCGACCCCACAGACTATCCAGTCCATGGGATTCTCCAGGCCAGGACACTGGAGTGGGCAGCCTTTCCCTTCTCCAGGGGATCTTCCAACCCAGGGATCGATCCCAGGTCTCCCGCACTGCAGGCAGATTCTTTACCAGCTGGGCCACAGGGAAGCCCTGTGTGTTTGCCAGGTGTGTTTCCCTTTATTCCCTTCACAGAACAGAGGTCAGAGCAGATAGACAGTAGACTCCCACCCGAGGACCTCTGCTTCCCCAGGCCGTCCAGCACTGGCCTCCTCATGGGGTGCAGGTGACTTCATCAGCTTTGAGGGAAGAAAGAGACATCAGCCCTTTGGTGGAAAATTGCAAGATCTTTGTGTTTAAATGTTGCTGACCTGTATATGATAGTCTGTGAGTATAACCAGAGACTGCAGTGCATGATACTAGAGAAATTTTGACTATTAAGTGTCTGAGTGACTGAATTCAACTGAACTGCACTGAATATTCAGATTACTTATAGATGATGGGGAAGTTAAATAGTGAGAAGGGAAAGGTAAATATCTGATTTATCCAAGTATGATATTACTGACTAATACCAATTCCACCCATGAAACTTAAATAATAGTTATATTTACCAAGCAACAGGGGGGTTGTAGAAATTAAAATTAAAGTGTATGAGTGTATAAAATTTTTATATATGTATGTAATATTATATAGGGCTTCCCAGGTGGCACTTATGGTAAAGAATCTGTCTGCCAATGCAGAAGGCGTGAGAGACACGGGTTCGATTCCTGGGTTGGGAAGATCCCCTGGAGGAGGGCATGGCAACCCACTCCAGTGTTCTTGCCTGGAGAATCCCTGTGGACAGAGGAGCCTGGTGGGCTACAGTTCATAGGGTCACAAAAAGTCTGATGGACTGAAGAGACTTAGCAGGCATGCATAATATTTTATACATACATATATATATATAATTTTAAAATCATGCTTTTTGCTCATAACTTAAGAAACAGTGGGTCAAACTGGGCACTCACTAACCATCCTGAGTTATAAACTGATCCTTGCTTATGGAGTAGGTCATTTTAGGGGAGTTTGAACACTGATGTGGGAATCTAGGACTTGATGTTCAAAGCAGAATGCCCATGTTTCCGAGGATGCACCAGGTGCCGGGCTGTGAGAATCGTATTAAAATCAGAAACTGCACTCAGGTCTCCTGGCTGGGCACACACCCCCTTCCATACGTCAGGTGTCATGAGGCCCCAGAGGTCCGCGTGTCATGCGTGGTGTCTGCAGACAAACTGAGCAGCGTGAAAAGCAGGGTGTGAAACTGGGACTCCCAGGCTTCCATTGGCTTTTGCCATCCCTCTGTACTGCAGTTATGAGGCTCTCAGTAAATAGATTTAAGACTGTATTGCGATCTTTTGTAATAGTTTGTGATGAAACGGAGCACTGGCTAGTGTGAACGCTGCGTGCTTCCTTTTATGGTCAGATTCTGAATGTCGTCAGCCTCAAAGTTTCACCAAACTGTTCTTTTATAAAAGGACACATGCTCCAAACATCATGTATGCGTGAGGACGGAGGCTGAGGAAGCACGGGACCAGCAGCTATTTGTGAAAAAACAAATAGGTGTAATCTTGCTTGAAAGAAAAGATGGCATTCTAACAATTAGTGAGAGTCTCTTTAAATAGAGATGAGAAGGACATGGCAACTCGCTCCAGGATTCTTGCCTGGGAAATCCCGTGGACAGAGGGGCCTCATGGCTGTAGTCCATGGGTCGCAAAGACTTGGACATGACTGAGTGACTAACACTTTTACTTTTCACGTGTACTTTGGAGAGAGTATTTGAAAATGAAAATTCAGAAATGTTGTCATTGTAATGTTATTTTAAAATTTTTGCTGTAAATTATATATGAAATGTTAAACACTCAAGTTTACCCTTTTTAAAAACTTACAAACAAAAATGCTTAAGCAATCTTTCTAATTTGTCAAAATAAATCACTTCAGTGGGTTTTGAATTCATCTATTTAAATATATATTTAATACTTTCTGATTGGTTTGCAAGAGCAAATTATGGCATTTGGGATCAATGGAAATCGATCAGTTGAATTTCATAAAAATCTTGGCATCAGTTCAGTTCAGTCGCTCAGTTGTGTCCAACTCTTTGCGACCCTGTGAATTGCAGAACGCCAGGCCTCCCTGTCCATCACCAACTCCCAGAGTTCACTCAGACTTACGCCCATCGAGTCCATGATGCCATCCAGCCATCTCATCCTCGGTCGTCCCCTTGTCCTCCTGCCCCCAATCCCTCCCAGCATCAGAGTCTTTTCCAATGAGTCAACTCTTTGCATGAGGTGGCCAAAGTACTGGAGTTTCAGCTTTAGCATCATTCCTTCCAAAGAAATCCCAGGGCTGATCTCCTTTAGAATGGACTGGTTGGATCTCCTTGCAGTCCAAGGGACTCTCAAGAGTCTTCTCCAACACCATAGTTCAAATGCATCAGTTCTTTGGTGCTCAGCTTTCTTCACAGTCCAACTCTCACATCCACACATGACCACAGGAAAAACCATAGCCTTGACTAGACGGACCTTTGTTGACAAAGTGATGTCTCTGCTTTTGAACATGCTATCTAGGTTGGTCATAACTTTCCTTCCAAGGAGTAAGGGCCTTTTAATTTCATGGCTGCAGTCACCATCTGCCGTGATTTTGGAGCCCCAGAAAATAAAGTCTGACACTGTTTCCACTGTTTCCCCATCTATTTCCCATGAAGTGATGGGACCAGATGCCATGATCTTCGTTTTCTGAATGGTGAGCTTTAAGCCAACTTTTTCACTCTCCTCTTTCACTTTCATCAAGAGGCTTTTTAGTTCCTCTTCACTTTCTGCCATAAGGGTGGTGTCATCTGCATATCTGAGGTTATTGATATTTCTCCTGGCAGTCTTGATTCCAGCTTGTGCTTCTTCCAGTCCAAAGTTTCTCATGATGTACTCTGCATCTAAGTTAAAGAAGCAGGGTGACAATATACAGGCTTGATGGACTCCTTTTCCTATTTGGAACCAGTCTCTTGTTCCATGTCCAGTTCTAACTGTTGCTTCCTGACCTGCATATAGATTTCTCAACAGGCAGGTTAGGTGGTCTGGTATTCCCATCTCTTTCAGAATTTTCCACAGTTTATTGTGATCCACACAGTCAAAGGCTTTGGCATAGTCGATAAAGCAGAAGTAGATGTTTTTCTGGAACTCTCTTGCTTTTTCCATGATCCAGCGGATGTTGGCAATTTGATCTCTGGTTCCTCTGCCTTTTCTAAAACCAGCTTGAACATCAGGGAGTTCATGGTTCACGTATTGCTGAAGTCTGGCTTGGAGAATTTTGAGCATTACTTTACTAGCATGTGAGATGAGTGCAATTGTGCGGTAGTTTGAGCATTCTTTGGCATTGCCTTTCTTTGGGATTAGAATGAAAACTGACCTTTTCCAGTCCTGTGGCCACTGCTGAGTTTTCCAGATTTGCTGGCAAATTGAGTGCAGCACTTTTACAGCATCATCTTTCAGGATTTGAAACAGCTCAACTGGAATTCCATCACCTCCACTAGCTTTGTTCATAGTGATGCTTTCTAAGGCCCACTTGACTTCACATTCCAAGATGTCTGGCTCTAGATTAGTCATCACATCATCATGATTATCTGCGTTGTGAAGATCTTTTTTGTATAGTTCTTCTGTGTATTCTTGCCACCTCTTCTTAATGTTTTCTGCTTCTGTTAGGTCCAGACCATTTCTGTCCTTTATCAAGCCCATCTTTGCATGAAATGTTCCCTTGGTATCTCTAATTTTCTTGAAGAGATCTCTAGTCTTTCCCATTCTGTTCTTTTCCTCTATTTCTTTGCAAAGGAGAAAAGGAAATATATAAGCATCTGAATGCAGAGTTCCAAAGAATAACAAGAAGAGATAAGAAAGCCTTCTTCAGCGATCAATGCAAAGAAATAGAGGAAAAGAACAGAATGAGGCAAGTAAGCTGGCCTGGTTTTGCCATCACATTAAGAGTTTTCTCAGTTTGTTGTGATCTACACAGTCAAAGGCTTTGGCATAGTCAATAAAGCAGAAGTAGATGTTTTCTGAACTCTCTTTTTTCTATGACTCAGCAGATGTTGGCACTTTGATCTCTGTTTCTTCTGCCTTTTCTAAATCCAGCTTGAACATCTGGAAGTTATCGGTTCATGTACTGTCAAAGTTTTGCTTGAAGAATTTTGAGTATAACCTTGCTAGCATGTGAGATGAGTGCAATTGTGTGGTAGTTTGAACACTCTTTGGCATTGTTTTTCTTTAGGATTGGAATGAAAACTGACCTTTTCCAGTTCTGTGGTTATGGCTCAGTTTTCCAGATTTGCTGGCATATTGAGTGCAGCACTTTCACAGCATCATCTTTTAGGTTTTGAAATAACTCAATTCCATCACCTCCACTAGCTTTGTTCTTAGTGGTGCTTCAGAAGGCCAACTTGACATCACATTCCAAGATGTCTGGCTCTAGGTGAGTGATCATACCACAGTGGTTATCTGGTTCATGAAGATCTTTTTGGTATAGTTCTTGTGTGTACTCATAGGGCTTCCCAGATGTCTCAGTGGTAACGAATTTGCCTGCCAATCAGGAGACCTGGGTTCAATTCTTGGGTTGGGAAGATCCCTTGAGAAGGGACTGGTTACCCACTCCAGTATTCTGGCCTAGAGAATTCCATGGAGAATCCATGGGTGTCACAAAGAGTCAGACATGACTGAGTGACTTTCACTTTTCTGTGTATTCTTGACACCTCTTCTTAATGTCTTTGGCTTCTTTTGGGTCCAATCCATTTCTCTCCTTCATTGTGCCCATCTTTGCATGAAATGTTCCCTTGGTATCTCTAATTTTCTTGATGAGAGCTCTAGCATTTCTCATTCTATTGTTTTCCTCTATTTCTTTGTATTGATCATTGAGGATGGCTTTCTTATCTCTCCTTACTATTCTTTGGAACTCTGCAATCAAATGGATGTATCTTTCCTTTTCTCCTTTGCCTTTAGCTTCTCTTCTTTTCTCAGCTATTGTAGTGTCTCCTCAGACAACCATTTTTCCTTTTTGCATTTCTTTTTCTTGGGAATGTTCTTGATCCCTGCTTCATGTACAATGTCAAGAACCTCAATCCATAGTTCTTCAGGCACTCTATCTGTTAAAATTCCTTGAATCTATTTGTCATTTCCACTATATAATCATAAGGGTTTATGATTTAGGTCATACCTGAATGGTCTAGTGGTTTTTCCTACTTTCTTTATTTAAGGTGTGAATTTGGCAATAAGGAGTTCATGATCTGAGCTACAGTCAGCTCCCAGTCTTGTTTTTACTGACTGTATAGAGCTTCTCTATCTGTGGCTGCAAAGAATATAATCATCTGATTTTGCTATTGACCATTTGATGATGTTCATGTGTAGAGTCTTCTCTTATGTTGTTGGAAGAGAGTCTTTGCTATGACCAGTGTGTTCTCTTAGCAAAACTCTGTTAGCTTTTGCCCTGCTTCACTTTGTACTCTAAAGCCAAATTTACCAGGTATCTCTTGAATTCCTGCTTGTCCATTCTTGTCCCCTATGATGAAAAGGACAACATTGTTTGGGTGTTAGTTCTAGAAGATCTTGGAGGTCTTTTTAGAGCCATTCATCTTCAGCTTCCTGTGGATTACTGGTTGGGACATTGACTTGGATTATTCTGATTTTGAATGGTTTCCCTTGGAAACTAACAGAGATCTTTCTGTCATTTTTGAGATTGCACCCACTTCGGCCTTTTTTGTTGATGATGAGGGCTACTTCATTTCTTCTAAGGGAATCTTGTCCACAGTAGTAGATATAATGATCATCTGAATTGAATTTGCCCATTTCAATCATTTTAGTTCACTGATTCCTAAAATTCACTCTTGCCATCTCCTGTTTGACCATTTCTAATTTAAATTGATGCATGGACCTAGCATTCTATGTTTCTATGCAATATTGTTCTTTACAGCATCAGACTTACTTCCATCACTAGTCACATCCACATCTGGACATTGTTTTAGCTTTGGCCCCATCTCTTCATTTTTTTCTGGAGTTAATTTGCCACTCTTTTTCAGTACCATATTGGGCACCTATCAACTGGGGAGTTCATCTTTCAGATTCATGTATTTTTGCCTTTTCCTTCTGTTCATGGTATTCTCAAGGCAAGAATAATGAAGGTTTTACCATTCTCTTCTCTGGTGGACCATGTTTTTTCAGAACACTTCACCATGACCCTTCCATTATGGGTGGTCCTATATGGCATGGCTCATATTTTCATTGAATTAGAAAAGGTTGTGGTCCTCCATATGATGAGTTAGATTAGTTTTCTGTGATTGTGGTTTCCATTCTATCTGCCCTCTGACTCATAATGATAAGAGGCTTACAGAAGCTTCCTGTTGGGAGAGAGTGACTGTGAGGGAAACTGGATCTTGTTCTGATGGGCAGGCCATGCTCAGTTAAATTTTTAATCCAATTTTTTGTTGCTCCTCAGGGCTGTGTTCCCTCCCTGTCATTTGACCTGAGGTCAAACTATGGTGGAGGTAATGAAGATAATGGAAACCTCCTCCAAATGGTCCCATGAAGGCACTGCCACACTCATTGCTCCCAATCCTGCAGCAGGCCACCACTGACCCATATCTCCTCCAGAGACTCCTGGACACTCACAGGCAAATCTGGGTTGGTCTCTTGTGGAGGTCACTGCTCCTTTCACCTGGGTCCTGGTGCATGGAAGGTTTTGTTTGTGCCCTCCAAGAGTCTGTTTCCCCAGTCCTGTATAAGTTCTGTAATCAAATCCCACTGGCCTCCAAAGTCAAATCGCCTGGGGGTTCTCAGTCCCTTTGCCAGATCCCCAGGTTGGGAAATCTGTTGTGGTTCCTAGGACTTCCTTAACAGTGTGAGATTTTCTTTAGTATAATTTTTTGCAGTGTGTGGGTCGTCAGCTTGGTAGTTCTGTGATGGGGCTAATTGTGACCTCCTCCAAAATGACTTGTGCTGCAGACTGTGTGACCCAAGTAGGGGTACCCAGAACCCCTGCCCCTGCAGCAAACCACTGCTGACCTGTACCTCGCAGAACACTCAAAGAGAACTCTGACTCAGTCTTTGAGGGTCTCTGGTTCCTGGTGCACACAAGGTTCTGTTTGAGCCTTCCAAGTATCTCTGGCTGATATGGGGTTTGATTCTAAATGGATTTCACCCCTCCTACCATCTTGGTGGGACTTCTCCTTTTCCTTTGGATATGGGTATCTTTATCTGGTGGGATCCAACATTCTCCAGTTGATGGTTTTTCAGTAGCGAGGTGAAAATTTGTAGTTCTCGCAGGAGAATATGAACACATATCTTTCTGCTCTGCCATCTTTATCTCATCTAATGATAATGAATGATATTTAGGAATTAGACTGTCATCCAAATATTAACTTTTAAGTTTAAGATTCCACTTGCATCATGAGAAATCAGTACAATAAGTTTTCACCCATTAGTGAACTCAAGAGTTTCAGGGTCAAGCAAAGCAATAGTAGTAATTACTCTTAGACAATGTGGCCAACTGCAAGAGATTACACCTAATTCTATACTTAGGTATGCTACAGGTTGTCAGTGAGGCCCTCAGGATTGTGTCCTAACTCCCAAGGCTATTCCCTTCCTTTCAGTGACAAGCAGAAACAATTAAACAATTCTAACCCTGTGGGCAAGCTCAAACTGGAAGCTGTAAGAGAGCAGTTTGAAGAGACTTAAAAGCCTTTCAAGTATCAGGAGCCAAACCAGCTTGTCGGTTTGGGATTGCTGAGTTTCAGTTATCAGTTTATATAAAAGCTGAGCAAGTCCCCATAACCTAGAATCCAAATGGGGCAGTAACTTGTGATGCCCAAAAATCCTCTCAGTTGTCTCAAAGTCAAAAGAGGGGATGGGTTCAGTTCAGCTCAGTTCAGTCACTCAGTCATGTCCGGCTCTTTGTAACGTTATGGACTGTGGCATGCCAGGCCTCCCTGTCCATCACCAACTCTCAGAGTTGACTAAAACTCATGTCCATTGAGTCAGTGATGCCATCCAACCATGTCATCCTCTGTCGTCCCCTTCTCCTCTTGCCTTCAATATTCCCAGCATCAGAGTCTTTTCCAAAGAGTCAGTTCTTCCCATCAGGTGAACAAAGGATTAGAGTTTAAACTTCAGCATCAGTCCTTCCAATGAATGTTCAGTACTAATTTCCTCTATGATGGACTGATTGGATCTCCTTGCAGTCCAAGGCACTCTCAAGAGACTTCTCCACGCCACATTCAAAATCCTCAGTTCTTTGATGCTCAGCTTTCTTTATGTTCCAACTCTCACATCCATACATGACCACTGGAAAAAACATAGCTTTGACTAGACGGACCTTTGTTGGCAAAGCAATGTCTCTGCTTTTTAATATGCTGTCTAGGTTGGTCATAACTTTTCTTCCAAGCAGCAGGCATCTTTTAATTTCATGGCTGCAGTCATCATCTGCAGCGAATTTCAACACCCCCAGAAGAAAGTCTTCCATTATTTTCACTGTTTCCCCATCTATTTGCCCTGAAGTGATGGGAAGAGATGCCATGACCTTAGTTTTCTGAATGCTGAGCTTTAAGTCAACTTTTTCATTCTCCTCTCTCTTTCATCAAGGGGCTCTTTAGTTCTTCTTCATTTTCTGCCTTAAGGGTGGTGACATTTGCGTATCTGAGGTTACTGATATTTCTCCCAGTAAACTTGATTCCAGCTTGTGTTTCATCCAGTCCAGCATTTCTCATGAGGTACTGTGCATATAAGTTAAATAAGCTGGCTGACCATATACAGGCTTGAAGTAAACCTATCCCAATTCGAAAACAGTCATTGTTCCATATGCAGTTCTAACTGTTGCTTCCTGACCTGCATACAGACTTCTCAGGAGGCTGATCAGGTGGTCTGGTATTCCCATCTCTTTGAGAATTTTCCACAGTTGTGATCCACAAAGTCAATGCTTTGGCATAGTCAATAAAGCAGAAATAGATGTTTTTCTGAACCTCTCTTGATTTTTCAATGATCCAGCAGATGTTGGGAATTTGAACTCTGGTTCCTCTCCATTTTCTAAATCCAGTTTGAACACCTGGAAGTTCATGATTCAGTACTGTTGAAGTCTGACTTTGAGAATTTTCAGCATTATTTTCTAGCATGTGAGATGAGCACAACTGTGCAATAGTTTTAACATTCTTTGGCATTGTCTTTCTTTGGGACTGGAATGAAAACCGACCTTTTCCAGTCCTGTGACCACTTCTGAGTTTAACAAATTTGCTGTCATTTTGAGTTAAGCACTTTCACAGCATCATGTTTTAGGATTTGAAATAGTTCAACTGGAGTTCCATCATCTCCACTAGATTTGTTCGTAGTGATGCTTCCTAAGACCCACCTGACTTCACATTCCAGGATGTCTGGCTCTAGGTGAGTGATCACACCATCGTCATTATCTGGGTTGTGAATATATATTTTTGTGTATTTCTGTGTATTATTGCCATCTCTTCTTAATATCTTCTACTTCTGTTAGGTTCATAGCATTTCTGTTCTTTTTTGTGCCCATCTTTGCATGAAATTTTCCTTGGTATCTCTAGTTTTCTTGAAGAGATCTCTAGTCTTTCCCATTCTTTTGTTTTCCTCTATTTCTTTGCATTGATCACTGATGTAGGCTTTTTTACCTCTGCTTGCTATTCTTTGGAACTCTCTATTCAAATGAGTATATCTTTCCTTTGCCTTTTGATTTTCTTCTTTTCATAGCTATTTTTAATGTATCCTCAGACAAGTATTTTGCCTTTTTGCATTTCTTTTTCTTGGGGAGGGTCTTGATCCCTGTCTCTTGTACAATGTCATGAACCTCTATCCATAGTTTGTCAGGCATTCTGTCTATCAGATATAATCCCTTGAATCTATTTGTCCTTTCCACTGTACAGCCATGAGAGGTTTGATTTAGGTCATACTTGAATGGTCTAGTGGTTTTCCCTACTTTCTTCAATTTACATCTGAATTTGGCAATAAGGAGTTCATGATCTGAGCCACAGTCAGCTCTTGGTCTTGCTTTTGCTGGCTGTGTAGGGCTTCTCCATCTTTGGCTGCAAAGAATATAATTAATCTTAATTTGCTATTTGACCACCTGATATGTCCATGTGTAGAGTCTTTTCCTGTGTTGTTGGAAGAGAGTGTTTGCTATGACCAGTGCATTCTCTTTGCAAATCTGTTAGCCTTTTCTCTGCTTCATTCTGTACTCCAAGACCACATTTGCCTGTATTGGGGATGGTTTAGTATATATTTAATTATATTGAAGCCTATAGCCCTAGTCCCATCTAATATGATTAGGCCCAGATACTTAACAGATTGTTGACAAAGCTGAGATTTTCCCTTGATACTGTATAACTGCAGCCAACCAAAAAGGCTAAGAAGTCTTCTGGGACTTGTGAGCAAGTTTCCTCCATCTCAGCACAGGACAGAATATCACCTACATATTGAAGCACTGCTGCCTCACAGCTATTAAAGTTTTTTAGATGCCGTGACACACTTTGTGAGAATAAGTGAGGACTGTCATGAAACCTCTTGCACAAAACTGTCCAGGTTAGCTGAGAAGTTGGCTGAATAGGATCTTAAAAGCAAATAAAAATTGACTTTCTTCTGCCAAAGGTATAGAAAAGAAAGCATCCTTTAAATCAATAACTGATAAATATTTGGCTCATTCAGGAATTTCAGACAATAGAGTATAAAGATTAGACACCATGGAGTGTAAAGAAACCACAGTCTCATTATTCATAAATCTTGAACTAGTCTCCATTTATCATTTGACTTCTGCAAACCCAAAATAAGAGTGTTGCATGGACTGTTACAGGGAATTAATAGCCCTTGCTCCTTTAAATTTTCAATGATGGGTTTTAACCCTTCCTTAACCTCAAGTTTCAGTGGTACTGCTTTTGATGTGGAAATAGGTGCAGGTTTGGAGCTTGAAAATGACAGGAAAATCATTTTGTGCTTGACACACCATTTTTCCATCAGCCCACACTCTAGGGATTATACATTTTTTTCAACTAGTGGGTGAGAAAAAGAGGGCTCTATATTCATAAAATCAGAGGTGTGGACCTTGCTCAGTATATCCCTCCCTAAAGAGGTGAGGGAAACTCTGGCACGATCAGAAATTGTGTGAAAACAGCAGAGTCCCAGTTGCAGTTTGGAGAACAACCAAAATAATAACATCTGACTCATCCAGAGAATCCCATCATGGAAGCAGATCAGGGGGAAAGTGAGCCAGGGGATTCAGTAACTACAGGGTAAGTTGCTCCAATGTCTAAAAGGAGATCTATGGATTGACCCCCCACAGTTATTAATACCCATGGTTCCTCTGGTGTAATTAGGATGTGAGCTCGTGTGGGGACCCCAGGCACCTTCAACCCTGATAGTCTTGAGAGTCCAACCTCTGGGACCTACACCTCTGAGGTCATTCTCTCCTCCACTATGGTTCTTTTCAGACTCGAAATGAAGCTTGGGACATCTTAGAAGCACAGGGCAATCCCACTTGAGGTGACCCTCTTTTCCACACTAATAGCAAGTCCATCTCTTTTCACCTTGATCCCTCTGGAAATTTTTCACAGGCTGTTTAAGAGCAGTTCTGACAGCCAACACAAGGGCTTCTGCCTGTTTCTTGGTCTTTCTCTGTCTTCATTCTCCTCATATTCCTTACTATAATAAACCATCTGAGCCAGTTGCACAGATTATCTAAAGACTGATATAATCTGTTTTAGTATCTTGTGGTGGATATCTGGAGCCAATTGAGGGAGAAATCTATCTTTTAAGATCACACTTACCACTTCACTTTTGGGATCAATTTCAGTGAGTTTGTGAAGGACTTCCTGCAGTCTATCTAGGAATTTACCAGGTTCTTCCTTCTCTTCTTGTTTTATACTTGACAACTTGGCATAGTTTAAAGTCTTAGCATGCACTCACTTGAGTCCTTCAAGGACACATCTGACAAAATGACTCTGATCCCATCTTCCTTTAGCTGTGTTATAGCCCCAATCTAGTTCTATGGTTCTGAACACCTGTTTCACAACACCTTCCCAGTAGGGAGGGTGGCTATCTTGTCCTCCCTCTTCCCTGCTGATTCATTACTAAGCTATTCATCTCAATGGGCAACAGCTTCCTCCAAAACTTGAGCTTTTGATCAGTAATTAGTGTCTGTCCCAGGATATACATCACATCCTTCCAAGTAAGGTCGTAAAGCATAGTAACACCCTTAAATGTTCTAATATATTTTTCTGGGTTCTCAAAATAGTCTCCCAGATCTTCCTTAATTATTTTCATTTTTTGATAAGAAAAGGACTTATTAACTCTCATAGATTATTTATTTTTCCTGATGGGTGTTTCATGAAGAGGCAACAGCTTGTCTGGCTATTCCTCAGCCTCTCTGGTTGCCCTTTGCATATGATCCCAGGGATAGATTGGAGAAACCTATTTTCTTTATCTCTCTGTCTCTTGTCCTCTGTCTCATCCTATATTTCACCATTAGTTTTAGTTGTCTGAGCTTCTCTTACTTTAATTGGCTGAGTTTCTATTGAAACCAGAGTAGTCAGAGCTTGTATTGAGACAGGGGTTATTTGGACCTCTCCTGAGACTGGAGCAGTTTAAATTTCAGTTTGAGTTTCTACTGAGATCAAGGCAACTCTTCCTGGAGAGGTTCCTTGACTTTCAGTTTGCTCATTTTGGAACCCCAGATATGGAGACAAAGTAGGACAGGAAGGAGCTGAAGGTTTCATACCCAAATCTATACCCTTAGGACATAAACCTGCCTGTAGAGAGATAAAAGGCAGCACATATGCTACTTCTATCCATTTTCCTTGTTTTCTACAGAACTGGTCTAATTGTAAAACAGTGTTACAATTAAGAGACCCTCCAACCGGTCACTGTTAACTGTCCTCCAATGGATACTGTGGCCATGCAGTATCACACAGGAAGATCAGGTGTGTCTTCTTTAAGCTCTAATGATCAAATCTATATCAGTTTTTCAGAATACAGTTCAAAGGAGTGAGGCTAGAATTGCTAGCTCCTGTCTGTGAGAGAGAAACCAGCAGCAACAAGTGCCTTTTTTCTACTGGAGGCATCTCTCCCTCCTCCAAATGGGAGTGGAGAGAGTCGTCCACCTAAGCTTCCTTCCCTGGCCAGAGTTAACCTGTCACTTACCAACAGGCTGTCCCATCATCGTCCCTCCCCATTCTACCATACTGGTGAGGTGGAGATGCACCAGGGGTAGACTTGATGGCATTCCAGACTGATATCCAGTTCCTCACCATTAAACCATTTCCCTGTCTCTGATGCCACCCAGGGTGCAGAGTAACTTTCTGGAATGCCTCCCAAGCTAAGACTGCTAGGGGAAACATTCTTCTGCCAGGTGCCTGTGCATGGTCCTAAGTATATTCCTGACCACAATAAGACCAGTAAATCATAAATAGGTGAACAACAACAAAAAAAAACAATATGTCCCTTCCAAGCATTACCATACTAGTATAAGTGATAGCAAAAGAGATGATGAAGGGCCAGTCAATGAGGAAAAAGTGAGGAAAAAAATTTTGTCCTCAAGTTATTAGGGCCAGTCCTTCCAGTTCATTCACACTGATTCCACAGAAAGAATATCTAAGGGGTTGAAACACAAACCACCAGAGAGCATTCTCTGGTCCACTAAGAGCTAGCTTTACCAAAGGAAGAATCCTACTGTACTTCCAATATGAGTAACTTTTAGCCTGAGAGATGCTCTTAACAAGCTCCACCTTGCTTCCAAACATGCTCCTGTTGTAACTTTTAACTCCTAGCAAGGTAGGCACTTCCTGACTTCCAATCCAAGCTAGGGATCTAATCACAAGTACACAGAAGCAGCATAGAACACAAGTCCCTTGAAAGTTTATGATTCAGCAGATTAGGTTAGTAGTTTCAATTCCCAAGGCAGGTACAAAATCAGCAAAGAGACCCAGGAAACATTGACTTAGAAAGGAAAGTTCAGTCCACACATATTGCCCATTTCTGGCCTCTCCTCTACAGGGTTCTTGTGTGCTTCTTGGCATTGGCAGGTCAGTATAAACCCCTGACAAGGCTCCCCTTTGGGGAGCTGAATTCAGTCATTATGATGCACCATGAAACTGCAGAGCAGAGCTCAACGCTCAGTTCATGGTTAATTGCACATCTTGTTCATGCTGCTTTCATGCATACAGGCACACGTAGAGTCAGTAAAATACAATAGAAAATGTATTTACTAGGAGAGCAACCAGAGATCAAATTGCCAATGTCTGCTGGATCATGGAAAAAGCCAGAGAGTTCCAGAAAAAACATCTATTTCTGCTTTATTGACTATGCCAAAGCCTTTGACTGTGTGGATCATGATTCTGAAAGAGATGGGAATACCAGACCACCTGATCAGCCTCTTGAGAAACCTATATGCAGGTCAGGAAGCAACAGTTAGAACTGGACATGGAACAACAGACTGGTTCCAAATAGGAAAAGGAGTACTTCCAGGCTATATATTGTCACCCTGCTTATTTAACTTCTATGCAGAGTACATCAAGAGAAACGCTGGGCCTGAAGAAACACAAGCTGGAATCAAGATTGCCAGGAGAAATATTAATAACCTCAGATATGCAGATGACACCACTCTTATGGCAGAAAATGAAGAGGAACTATAAAGCCTCTTGATGAAAGTGAAAGAGGAGAGTGAAAATGTTGGCTTAAAGCTCAACATTCAGAAAACAAAGATCATGGCATCTAGTCCCATCACTTCATGGGAAATAGATGGGGAAACAGTGGAAACAGAGTCAGATTTTATTTATTTATTTATTTGGCTCCAAAATCACTGCAGATGGTGACTGCAACCATGGAATTAAAAGACGCTTACTCCTTGGAAGAAAACTTATCACCTACCTAGGTAGCATATTGAAAAGAAGAGACATTACTTTGCCAACAAAGGTCTGTCTAGTCAGGGCTATGGTTTTTCCAGTGGTCAAGTATGGATGTGAGAGTTGGACTGTGAAGAAAGCTGAGTGCCGAAGAATTGATGCTATTGAGCTGTTGTGTTGGAGAAGACTCTTGAGAGTCCCTTGGACTGCAAGGAGATCCAACCAGTCCATTCTAAAGGAGATCAGCCCTGGTTGTTCTTTGGAAGGAATGATGCTAAAGCTAAAACTCCAATACTTTGGCCACCTCATGCGAAAAGTTGACTCATTGGAAAAAACTCTGATGCTGGGAGGATTGGGGACAGTTGGAGAAGGGGACCACATAGGATGGAATGTCTGGATAGCATCACTGACTCAATGGACATGAGTTTGGTGAACTCCGGGAATTGATGATGGACAGGGACGCCTGGCGTGCTGAAATTCGTGGGGTTGCAAAGAGTTGGACACGACTGAGTGACTGAACTGAACTGAATGTTTAAAGGGATAGAGGAAACTTCTGACACAGGCATCAGAAAGCAGCACAAAGAGTGACCTCCTTGCTAGTTTTTAGCAAAGAAGTTATATATCTGTTAAAGAATTATGAGAGCTGCATGAGGTCCCTGTACCACAACATGCATTTTGAGATAGCATTGGCCCAAGATGAGTCATCCTTGACTGTAAAACAATGACATGAATCTTAAATAATTCCAGATTTTCAAGCAAATGCATAATTTCATTAACATATCTTAAGAGAACCTTTCCAGGAATAAGACAAACTGGTTTGTTGAATCATTATCAGTTCAAGGTTTGAGTTTTAGTTCCAAAGGACCTAAAGAAAGGCAGATTCTAAAGCAAATGCATAGTCTATTAAGGACTTACCATGGCTTAAGGAAAACACTTCCATAAGTAAAACACATTGGTTAGCTCAAGGTCTGAGAAAAATTAAGTTCAGGCAGAACCAGGTGTTGTCATGGCAACACAGAATTCTAAAAAAAAAAAAAAAAACCTCCTTTTAATTTTGTATAGAAAAGTAAGGAAAAAAAAAAAACTGCCACTTTTAGTTCACTTCCTCCTGCTGCTTAGGAGAACAAACAAACAAACAAAAAATCTGCCACTTGCAATCTGTTTCCTCCATTTGGAAAATGCTAGCCCACCTACCTGTTACCCTCTTATATTCATCAGGGATATTGACCTGTAGGTTTTGTTTGTTTGTTTTCAGTGTCTTTTTGTAGACTTGAGTAGAGTAATGCTAGACTTGTAAAATGAGCTTGGGGGCGTTCCCTCCTCTTCAGGGATTTGGGACGAGTTTTAGAAGGATTAGCATTAATTCTTTAATTTTGATAGAATTAACTAATAAAACAGTCTATTTCTGGGCTCTGATTTTTTGGGAAGCTTTTAATTCAATCTCATTACTTGTTTTTTGGTATGTTCAGATCTTCTTATTCCTCAAGATTCCATTTCAGTGGATTGTTTATTTATAGAAATTAATTTCTTTTCAGTTCAATTCACTTCAGTCACTCAGTCATGTACGATTTTTTGTGACCCCATGAACCGCAGCATGCCAGGCCTTCCTGTCCATCACCAAATCCCAGAGATTAGGTTATCTAATTTGTATATAACAGTTTGTAGCAGCACCTTCTGATTCTTTGCATTTCTGTTGTATTAATTGCAATGTCTCTTTCATTGTTTTTTTGTTTGTTTGTTTGTTTTGAGCAATCTCTGATTTTTCTTAGATTAGCTAAAGAGTTATCAATTTTGTTTTTCTTTAGAAAATGACTTCATTTTCTTACACTTCTTTTTTTATTGTTGTTCTTATCTCAGTTTCATGTACTTCTGCTCTTGATTTTGCATCTCTTTAATTGTTTTATTCTCCTGAATTTCTATTTTGTCCTTTTTCGTGATTTCCATATCTTTATTGAATTTTCACCTTATTTCTGTACTGTGTTCCTGATTTTATTGAATTTTCTTTCTATTTTCTTGTAGCTCTGAAATATCTTGTTGTTTTTGTTGTGCTAGTCACTTCAGTCATGTCAACTCTTTGCAAACCCTTGGAGTCTAGAAAACCAGGCTGCTCTATCCATGGCATTTTACAGGCAAGAACATTGGAATGGGTTGCCATTTCCTAATCCAAGTGAACTACTGCACCCAGGAATTGAAACTGTGTCTCTTATGTCTCCTGGATTAGTAGGCAGGATGCTTACCACTAGCACCACCTGAGAAGCCCTGAGGTTTCATAAAGCAACTATTTTGAATTCTTTTTTTAAGTTTATTTTTTTTCAATTGAAGGATAATTGCTTTGCAAAAGAGGTGTGTGTATATATATATATATATCTCCCCTTCTTTTAAAACCTCCCTCCCATCTACCTCCCCAACTCACCCCTCTAGGTTGGTACAGAGCCCTTTTTTTAGTTTCCTGAGCCATACAGCAATTACCTGTTGGCTATCTATATTACATATGGTAATGAAAGTTTCCATGTTACTTTCTCCAAACATCTCATACTCTCCTCTCTTCTCCCCATGTCCATGAGTCTATTCTCTATGTCTGTTTCTCCACTGCTGCCCTGTAAATAAATGCATCAGTATCAGTTTTCTAGATTCCATATATATATATATATATATATATATATATAT